>JALIZF010001800.1:600000-816832 GCA_029948255.1 Telmatactis stephensoni
CCCTATCCAGCGGCACATACCATAATAGCAAATATATGGGAGTACCCCCTGGGTAAAACCAGCATTCATTTCTGTCTTGCCATGAGATGATCTAGCATACTGTCACAGGTTTACACTCATTGGAACAGATGAGGTTGGGTTGGGTGCTATAATGCTGCCACGAGGGATGTGGCTGGCCCTGGCAACAAAGGTGGTAACCATTCAAGGTCCACCACCTAGCTAGCACCATGCTTACCTGAGAGAGGAGATTGTGGCCTCAATTTTAATTTTGCCTCAATCAGAAATATTATAAAATTACTTCATAGACACATTTCAGTCAAACTAAGTTTGTCCAGCTAGTAATAAACTGTAAGTCTAGCAAGCTTAGTGACTGTTGTGAAAACAAAATTGGAGTAGATTATAGACCCCACCTTAAAGTGAGCTGTTTACCAATTTGTTGGTAACAAACTGAACTGGAAACTGGACCCTAATGAATTGTTGGCTGGACAGAACAACCTGAATGTACAGAACTTCATTCTTTGTTATTTTTATGAGGTAAAACTACAGGAATGTCTTCCCAAAGATAAAATTTCACTTATTTCTTGAATTATACACTCTCATAACTCAATTTGTTTTGATGTCATGGTTTGACTGTCCAGCCAGACAATCCATGCATACTTTTAAAATTTCACTTGTTTCTTGAATTATACACTCTCATAACTCAATTTGTTTTGATGTCATGGTTTGACTGTCCAGCCAGACAATCCATGCATACTTTTAGGTACCTAGTTTTGTTACTGAAGGATAGTAACACTGTTTTTTTTTTGGCTTCAAAACGAATTTTAAACATTTGTCTTAGACTGGACAATAATAAAGCTCCCTTACATCACACACTGTAAAATAGGATGCTCAAGTGAAAATATTGGGTGTTTAATTTATAATACCAAATGTGGGGCACTGTTTTCACTGGCAAAAGGTTATTCTATTTGTGTATTTTTATTGTGACTCAGGTTGTTGTTGTTGTTTTTTTCACGACAGAGAAATATTAAAGTGAAATTTGGGAAATGGACACTGATTGGACAGAGTACAAAATCAAATCAGGTCAAGTCCTATTTCTATACAACAAGACAACTGGAGAACACAAATGGCCTGACCAATTTACTAATGTAAGTGTTTTTCAGTTTATTTCAGTCAATATGATAATTTATTAGAACTGTTTCTGAGCAGACACAATCTGGACCAGGCATCGGTGTCTGTTTACACGAGGGGTCCAATAATTGAAGGTTGAAAATACAGAGTTATGTCAGAAGGGGCCAAGGGCTGCTATCCACTTATGGAAGGTGTTCATTAGTGGAGGAGGTGCATCATTTGCTCTTTTGCTGATAATTAAGTATTGTGTTAGAACTCTGACCACCAGTTAGACTACCAGTGTAGTTTACCACTTCTTTATTTCTTGACTTTAACTTTCCTCTGATTTTCTTCTATTTGAGCTTCTAGCTCTACGGCTTATATGCAGTCTTCTTTAGTTAAAAATGGATATTGTTTTGGCTGTTTTAGTCATCCCGTTAGAGATGTGACTCTGCCTGAATATTCCACATATAGCACTATAAAACTATGAAATTATCTACCAATGAACTAGTTTCTAACTATCACGTGGTAAATACATTTTTCCACTAAGACTATCTTTTCATTCTAAATTGAGAATAACTGTTGGCTAACAATTGCTAATACAGATTTTTAGCATTTTCCAGGAAGGACATGTGAGCATGGCAACCCTCTAAATTCCTGGGACAACCTGCGTACGCCACACGTTACCGCATGCCCAACCTTGAACTTTGTAAAACACTAAAAACTGTTTTGAAACACTGATACCTATTTGTGATCTTTCACATGCCACAACGGTGAAACCATGCTGTAACGGCGCTGTAACACGTGATGATCTTGACAATAATTTATAAATGAATACTAATTATAATTAATTATATATATGCTAAAACCTACAACATAACAATTGTAACATGGTGTTGAATTTGTAGTTTAGTCATTAAGATACATTGTCACACCCATGATCAATTGTATTTGTATTTTTATTTAGGAACCATTGGAATCAGTAGAACTGGATGGTGACTGGATAGAATATAAGTGCAAATCAGGAGAAACCTTGTTTTTCTATAACAAGTCAACTTGTGAACACAAGTGGCCTACCAACAATGAAAATGTGAGAAAAATTATTATTGTGATCTCTAGCCCAAGGGGTGGTTGTTTGAAAGACGATCAGCGTTAATCTTGGGTTAAAATGAATGGTTTTCTTTAGCTGATTTAATCCTGGATTAACGCTAATCGTCTTTTGAACAACGATTCTACAGATCTATATTTAAATCTATGCCACTATTGCAAATTATACTGGGAAGACAAGAAAAGAAGTGAGAAATGCATTTTGGCAGCAGTCCAAATGGGGTTGTTGTCTTACTCAGATGGGCCACAGGAGTTTGCCTAATGCGATCACTAGTCAAACCGCAAGATACAGATTACTAAAAAGGCCTCTGACTATAAGCATCTTTGATTTTGTTTGTTTGTTTGTTTTAATGTCAAAACCTATTTTTGATGTTCATGTGTTTCTCATTAAGGATTGTGACACTGGAGGAATATGTACCAACGATGTTAACAACAATGATGGAAGAAGTGATTCAGTAAACATTCCTGAAGATGATTTTGGTATGGAGACTGAAAACACTGAATCAAGTGGTACCATTTATACTGTCGTTGAACCACACAAATGTCAACATTGTTACCAACCATTCAATGATCTTGAAGCCTGTAAAACACATGAACAAAAACACACCAACCAAGTATCTACATCAACTCTTAAAATAGAAAGTCAGGAGACTGATGGGAGACCATACGAGTGTAACGACTGTGAGCTGTCATTTATCAAATCACGTAATCGTGTTAGACACGAGTATATTGTTCATGGTGCGACAGTGAAGTCTTACCAATGTCAACATTGTGAGAAAGGCTTGTCTACATCATGGAAACTTAAAGAACACAACTGGTTTCACTGTGATGCTAGGAAGTACAAGTGTCAGTACTGTGGCAAGAGGTTTCTAACCAAGGGCAATTTTACAACACATGAACGAATACATAGAGGCGAGAAACCGCACAAGTGTCGATACTGTAGTATGAAGTTTATGTTTGCCTGTCTCTGTAAAAAACATGAACGAATTCATACAGGCGAAAAACCATTCAAGTGTCGACACTGCATGCAAGCCTTCTCAGACAGAAGTGCCTGTTCCGTACACGAGCGTATTCATACAGGAATTATAACCTTGTACAAATGCCAATATTGCAGCATATTGTTTTCCCAAAGGAGCAACTTGAAAACTCATGAGCGAATTCATACTGGCGAAAAACCCTACAAATGTAAATATTGTAACAAAACATTTACTTGTAGTGCAGACTGTAAAAACCACAAACGAACTCACACAGGAGTGAAACCTTACAAGTGCCGATATTGTGAGAAGACTTTTTCCCAAAGGAGAAGCTGTAAATCACATGAAAACGTTCATACTGGCGAAAAACCCTACAAATGTGAATATTGTAACAAAACATTTACTTGTAGTGGATACCGTAAAAAACACGAACGAACTCACACAGGAGTTAAACCTTACAAGTGTCGATATTGTGAGAAGACTTTTTCCTACAGTGGAAACTGTAAATCACATGAAAAAAAATTACATGAACGAATTCATACAGGTGAAAAAACCCTTCAAATGTCGGTACTGTGAGAAGACATTTTCAGATAGAAGCAGTCGTAGATCACATGAAAACATTCATACTGGCGAAAAACCCCACAAGTGTCAATACTGCAAAAAGGGCTTTCGTCGTGGATATGATTGTCAGTTACATGAACGAATTCATACTGGCCAAAACCCCTACAAGTGTCAATTCTGCAAAAAGGCCTTTCGTCGTGGATATGAATGCCAGTTACATGAACGAATTCATCATACCGGCGAAAAACCATACAAGTGTCGATATTGTAAGAAAGCCTTTTCTTCGAGCGTAGACTGTAGTAGACATGAAAGAATTCATACCGGAGAAAACCCTTACAAATGTCGACATTGTGACAAAGTCTTTTCTGCTAGTGGCTACTGTAGAAAACATGAACGAATTCACACCGGTGATAACCCTTTCAAGTGTCAATATTGTGGGAAGACATTTGCTGTCAGTGGAAACTGCAAAAAACACGAAAGAACTCACATAGATGTTGAAGATTCAAGCTCAAGCTAGGAGTTATAATCTTAATGTGGGAAAAAAGACATTGTACAGCTTTCAGAGAAGTTACAAAAGTTAAGGCCTCACAAGTGTCACAATTGTCCATGGCTGAATACTGATATTAAACGACTAACTGATGAGACAATAGGAATATTTTCTTCCGAAGGCGCGAAAAACAGATCGCCCTGGCTTGGACTGGGAAAGTTATTGATGTTATAGAAACTGTGTTGCCAATGCAATTAAAAAGAGAAAAAAGAGAACTATAAACGACGCTTAATCGAGGAAAATGCAAGTGATGTCAACACATTCTCGAGAACAATTAAAAAGATCTTGCCAGCTGAAAATAACGAACTTTCATCAGTAGTAAAGATTGGGAATAATTTGTCCTGCGATAAACACTTGATTGCTAATTATTTTGATAAATATTTTTTGGTGCTGCAGTACGTTTTCTTGATTGCCGATAGGTCATTCTGTAACTCAGATTGCTACTAGCGTGTTACGTTCATCGCAGTCTAGAGTCGTTGGCTCTACGTTTCAGCTCAGTGCAGTTTCTGAAAGTCTTGTTCTGTCGCTAATTCGTGGATTTTAATCTAGGGAGGCTGTTGGTTTTGATAACATTCCTCCTCATTTACTCAAGGATACTGCGGACATTGTTGTCAAACCCATTAGAGCAATAATTATTATCAAAGCTTCTCTGCAACAACTTGCTGCAGAAGTAAAGTTCCTGATGATTAAATGGCTGTTTATGTGATTCCTTTATTTCAAAAAGGAAAACCGGAGGACATCAGTAACTACCTACCCATATGCATTCTTCCGGTAGTATCCAAGCTGTTTGAAAGACTAGTTCACATCAGAGTTAATTAACTCTGTTCTGAATTGTGATGATGACCACCAGGTCGAAAACGTTCAAAAAAAATTATGAAAAACCTTTTAGCCATTTATTGTATGTTGTAAATAACTCTGTTCACATTCAGTTGTATTTACAAGATCACCACAGACTTAATGAGCCCATGTTAATGTGGTTTCATGAAACTGCACTCCACTGAATTCGCGGCTTTTTCATTTGCTGATTCCATAAGACGCAACATCGATCTATTCCTTGGAATTCTCATATTCAGTATTTATTATGAAGGGCTGGAAAGAGGTTAGGAATGCTATCTCATATTCGTAACAATTTAACATCGCATAGTGCCAACACTATATATTGATCTGTTATTCGTCCTGTTTTGGGGTACTGTGATAGTGTATAAAATTGTTGTGGAGTGGGTGGTAGAAATTCGTTAGAGAAACTTCAACGGCGGGTTGTTAGAATTGTTACTAGTAGTCCAGGGGCCGGTTGTACGAAGGGTGAATAGCGCTATCCAGCTAGCGGGTAAATCCTTATCCAGCGGATAAAATCTATACAAAATCTATACAGTGGATAACTCTTATCCGATGGATAACTTTATCCAACCTTCGTACAACCGGGCCCAGGAAAATGTGAGAGTGACAAGGTATTAGACGGTCTTAAGCGTTGTTGTTGTTGTTGTTGTTGTTGTTGTTGTTGTTGTTGTTGTTGTTTTACATAGGCGTGATGAACATACTTATAAGCTTGTATGAAGTGTTCGCCCTCAGTTTTTTAAAGATTAATTCAGTATTTCATCTTTAACGGGCCTCTGTGTAGCCGGGCAACAAGGCAAAGCAAGTTACTTCATTTACCACGAGCTCGGCGGGAAACAGCTGAGAAATCGTTTTATTATAATGGGATGTATTATTTATAATCGACTTTCTTCTTAATCAGTTATTTGAATTTTTCCTGTTCTATTTTCTTATCGTTTTTATAATGTACAAATATTACCTTTTTATCAATTAAAACTATTGTTTTATAGAGTAGGTAGTATTTTATCATAGTTTTATATATATCTATAGTGTTGTAAGGGCTCCAATTGATATCAGTTTGTACTGAAGGGATTAGCCTGAATTTAAGTTAAATAAATTAAGGTTATTGAGAAATGGAATCAGTTTGTCCCTAGCTGTACAGGGAACTCCGAAAAAATTTCCAAGTCCTCCTGCAACCTGTGACGTTCCTCTGGATACCGGACCATGGTCAGAGAGAGGAAATTCCGGACTGGTCGCGAACCAATCAGATCGCGCGATTTCCGAGGATACCGGACCGAAAGAATACAAATATATATAAATAGGTGGAACGTGTTTCTTCGCGGAATTTTAATTAAATAGTGAAAGACACGAATCCTCTGGTACTTCTGTATAATCTAACAAATTTCCTGTCCCGCTGTTCAGGTATTTGATGAAACAATCCATGCTCTCCTCATGATGATTTATTTTCCTAAATTGTATGTGTAACGCGAAGACATGTCAAATAAAGTAATCATAAAATTTGGTAATTTTTATTGACCCTCGACTAAGCAAGAGGCAAAACTCCTTCATTTATCCTCGATATATCACCGTCCATCAGCATCAAGAATAGTGTTGAATCAAGTTTGTTTTTCTTTGTTTTTCAGATTTAGCTTTTCTAGTGGCTTTTGTATTTTTGTACCTCTTATGCAACTCTTTGTACTTGTTGCGGAACGGCCCACATTTTTGGTGTTGGACTACTGCAACGTGTGTGCGTTTGTATGTACAGAGATGAGCGTATTTGACTTGAGAGATTTCACAAGCAACAGCAAACAACTTGTATTTATATAGTAAGCCTTCAAGATCGATAATCAGCAAAATCAAAATCGCTGACTTACGCATGCAATTTGATTTGCACAACCAAGGGCTCCACAAAGTGTCATGTTTCATTGAAAAGACGTCATCAAGACGACTTTTGGAGTAAATTTCGATTCACCGATGACTTCCGATTTGGTCTTCGATGGGTACCAAGCATGCGCTCTAGAGAGTAACTGGTTTACGCAGAACCTGCCGAGTAACAAGTTTGAGCATGCGCTGTAGCAGCCGTTAGTTTTGCGTTTGTGACGAACAAAGAACACACACAAAAATCTCAACTTGGTGGCTATGCCCGCCAAGTAATTAAGGTCTGATCATGGAAATAAACCTGTTGCTTTATATCGGTCTTCTCACCATTGATTATTTTTCTTTGTTTGCTTCCTGTTTGTTTACCGATGTATGTATGAACACACAGTAGGGCTTCGGCACTTGCTCGGAACACCTTTTCCCATTGGTTCGTTGCAACAAAAGAATCTGTTGTCATTATTGCCAGTTGTTTATTTCTTTTGATTAAGTTCTAGGAAATAGACCAATTGCAGGGCCGTAGCCACCGGTACGGTTAGTCAGGTTTCAACCGCACCAACTTTTACCTTAAGAACTATTGTCATGCAGTTTTGAAGCATGAATTCGTGTAGGAAAACGAAAAACTGGACCAACTTTTAAAAACCGTACAAATGTTTAAATGGTGGCTACGGCCCTGAATTGGGTAGCATCTTACGAGAGCGTGCGACCTTACCCAAGCGATTATGAATAATTTTGAAAGCAAAAACATGGGTTACCTCTGAAGATTTCAAAGCAAAAACAGAGGAGAGTGCTTACAATGATATCCATGAAAAAGTTGGCGAACTAAATTGTACTAAACAGCGCGAAATCCTTTGTTTTCTATTGTTTAATTAGTGCAAATAGTGCAATTACTTACAAAGGTTTTCACGGATATATTGTAAGCACTCGAACAGAAGGGTGTGACGTGTAGTATAAACTGTTGCTTAATTCATCAGACCTTTGTTCAGCGTACGTGTTGTAGCTGGACATGAATGACTTTAGGTACCGGGGGGGGGACTCCATTGTAAAAGGATCGGGTATGCTCATCGGAAATTTTAAAAAATACCCCTAAAAGATACCGGAAGTCTTTTAAGAAGGGCGTGGCTGGACGATTTTTAACTCCAAAGAGATACCAGCGATAACAAACCGGCGTAAAATTGAACGGTTAGCCTGCGTAGCGGCCCTCCAGTCCAGGAATTGCAGGAATCAAATACAAAAAAACGGCAAGCCCCCGCGGTAAGGAATTGAACTATATTGATGACCCACCCCACTTCCAAATTTGAAAATAGGGTCCCTTGACCTGGTTTAACTTTCAGAAAAACATGACCCACCCCCTTTCATAGAGTAAATTTTTTTTTGGCCCACCCCCCTCCTAAAAAATGAATGCTCCCTAAGAAGAAAGTAGTAGTGGAAAGAGAACTCAGCAAAAAATCGACCAAATGGGCTAAAATCGCTACCAGAGAATACCAATAACACAAGCAGCACTGTATCAACGTTAGAGTTTATTTTCTTTATTATTCACGGAGTTATAGAGCGGAACCTAAACTCCCATACTCACATAGAGAGCTTGGGCTTCCTGTGGGGTAATCGACCAAAAAGTGTAGTGCCACGTGATCATCCAGTAACGCCTGGCTGTTTTATGCAACACTTATTCATTCAGCGCGCCATTTTGCATGCCTGATTAGTAACAACCTTCAAAAATTCTTGAATTACATATTTCCAGTGCTTGTTGTCGATGTTCAAACTATGAAGGTAAGTTTATTGATGAAATTTTTCTCGAGTGGACAGTTAGCTAATTTGCATGCTGAAGATAGGCCCTTACACTGAGCACGTCGGAATGCAGCTCATTTTGTTAATGTATAACTTAATAGGAACTCTATGTTGTCCAATTTGAAAATAATTGGACGAAAAAAATTCCGAAGACTGCCAAATTCGACGAGACCACAGTCCGAGTCCAATTTGGCAGTCAGAGGAACTTTTTGAGCTCAATAAAAAATTATTTTCAATTTATAGAACAAGCATTGAGTCCTGTTACTTAAACTTATATTGTATTAATCATTTTAATAGTTCTTGCCTCTAATCCCAATATTAGAACGTTTTCGTATAACCCACTTTTAACATGCAAATGAGCATGTGTGTAAAATAACATGCTAATGAGGTGTGCGCATAGCTACATGCTTCAGAGAGTCACGCTCTTAGCTTAAAATAATCAAAATAAAAACAGATCAGTGACAACAAAAACATTTATTGGTTTGCCAATACCAAACAAAAACTAGAACAACTGTTGCAAGAAAAAATATTTTCATAGCAAATTTTCCATGCATTCGAATACTCGTTCCTTAAGAGCTTAACACTTCTATACGTTATTATTTTTGTCTATTTGTCTTTCAACTTTTGCCAGGAGACTATCAACTTTGTCCATTGTGGCAATAGCTCTTTTGCACATTTTCTTATGCGACTGCTGGGCCTCTTGAGCGTAGTCATTCTTTCTTTTCTTCTTGCTTTCCTCAACGTCTGCTTCTGAACCTGAATTTGATTCACTCTCTGATGATGGCACAAAGTTATTCCTTATTTTACTTTGAATCGCCACTTGTTTGTGTTGTGCAGGTGTTTTCTTTTGTGCATACTTCATTTGATTCTGTACAGCTAATACAACAGGTATGCTGTGCCGTTCCATGACATCGATTGGTTTGGATTGTGACTCGGACTGTTCGGATTGTAATGCCTTTTTTACGATGTTTTTCATTCTCGTAATAATTCGTGTGTCTGCGCCCTCCAGGTATAACTGTACGACGTGTTCAGGTAATCCTATCTCGGCTATCCTCTGTTTGCAGTAAAGCAGCACATCTTTCCAGTCTTTACCAGTGCAATAATTGTAACACTCGAGTACAAAAGTCTTCTCTTTTTCGCCGACGTTAGCTCGTTTCCTAGTTTTTTCTTCTTTTCTCTGCTGCGACATTTTTAAAAAAGAATGTTGTCGACAATACGGTGTGGTTGCCGTGTGGACAGTTTGAAACACCAGTGCTGCACACTTGAATGCACACTTGAATGTTGCTAAAGTATACACCTGAAATGCACGTGCTTTTCGTGCTTTATAACACTAAACAGAATTGCATTGCACATCGCCGTCTTGCAAAATGGATAACCGTGACATACAATTTGTATTGCTGAATGTACTAGCATTTTTGTTAGCTTTGAGTTCCATGCAGCCCCCTCTATTGTACTTTAACGTTCCTTTAAATCAGCGCTTGATGCCAAATTTTTCACGGTCGTGGATTTATTGGTAGAGATGTCTATTCTCTAATAGCACGTCAACCCTGGTTGTTTTGGAGAAATACTGGTGAAACTCCACAATCCTTTCTACAACTAGTTGCGGACGTGTCTCCCGTTTTGTTTCGCTTGACGACAGAAGGACAACCACGTATTCGTCAACGCCGCCAACATATAAGCATTACAAATCAAGTATTGCTTGTCATGATTTGGCTACGCAAATACCTTCATGTTGAAAATCTGGCATTATGGTTTGACATCGATCCATCGTCTGTCGTGCGCATTATTAACAGGACTATACCAGAACTTTGGAGATACTTCCAAAACCAAATTCGTTGGCCAAACGTATTAGAATGGACTAACCTAATGGGAAATTGGCCAGAGTTTCCCCATTCTGTTGGTGCTATTGATACCACCCCTCACGAAATTTACCGGCCCTTAACAGAACCACAAAGATTATATTACAGCGGCCATCGTCACTACCATTGCATGAACACACAACTGATAATTGATAATCAAGGACATTTAAGGTTTGTTCAAGCTGGGTTTTTGGGTAGCATCCATGACGCTACATCTTACAGACTCATGACTCCTATAGGACCCGGCCAACCTCTAGCTCTCCCACCAGGAGCAAATCTACTAGCTGACAGGGCTTATCCTGATGGAGGACCCCTACTTACACCAGTCAGAGCAACCAAATTCGAATTTTGAACCAAAGAGACAGACGTCGGGCTAGAAAATTCAACAGGTGTTTGTCCAGACGAAGGATAAAAGTTGAACACGTTTTTAAGAATATGAAAACCTATAAGGCTGTTAGTGAAATCTGGAGACACCCAAGGTGGTTAATGCCCATCTGTGTTGAGTTGACAGCGTTTTTGGCCGAGAGGCGTGTAAGATTGTTTGAAAGCATCTAAGACATCAAAGTATACTTAAATATTACAAATTGGAACAATGAAGAATGCAAATGTTTGTTGTCGTTTTTTTTTTTTTTGCTGAGTTATAAGCCACTGGTTTAATGTCAAGTTCATACATGTTAATTACATTCGGCGATCCTATCTGTGGAAATCTTTGTTAAAAGTGGTTTCGGGCAAAACAATAAATGTTTTTGTTGGCACTGGTCTGTCTTCATTTTGATTATTTTAAGCTAAGAGCACGACTCACCGAAGCATGTAGCTACGCGCACACCTCATTAGCATGTTATTTTACACACATACTCATTTGCATGTTAAAAGTGGGTTATACGAAAACGTTCTTTTATGAGCACTTATCTATATTCTCGGATAAATTGTCCAATTTCAAGGGTCCAATTGAAGAAAAGTTGGACAGTCAACCAAAATCAAAGAAAAATCTATCTGTTGACAATATGTGATTTAGAGGCAAATATATAACTAGGAAGACAAAAGAAACAATAGATTTCCAGTTCTCTGGACATTGAACTTCTTTTGTTTTGCCTTCCAAATTGAGCTGCACTCAGACGTGTTGCAAGGGGACTATTGCTTGAAGTTGATTTTAGGGAATTGGAAATTAAAGAAAGAGTTAGGGTTTAGAGTTAAATGTGAAGCCTTTTTCATGTGCTACTGTTCTCTGCTTTAATGAAGTTGACCGTTCTTGACCCTTAATTGACCCTTTTAAAACTTGGAGTAAGACATTCAGACAAACATTCACAGTAAAGCCACATGTTAATAATTAACTATTATCGTTTAGTGATCAATTAGTGATCAATTAATACATAGTTGTTAAGACATTGATTACACTTTATAAAATAGTATTTTACGAGCATGTGAATTTGTAGTTAATTAGAGTACAGATAATAGAAGTGACATCACAAGATCAAAACGTTTTACACACAATCTTTGTTGTGAGTCCTTCCAGCCTATTTCATTTGCAAAATAAGCAAAAATTTCATCAGTAAACACAAGAAAACCTATCCCTCTATTGCACAATCGCAACCAAATCAAAACAAGTCTGTGAAAATTCCCGCCATTTTCTGTTAGCGGACACACATGTTTGTACGCCTGAACAGTGGTAAAAGGTAATGCGATGAAAGGAAAGCACACATCTTTCCCTGCTAGCAGAGTCTCTCTCATTACGGTCCTGCAATGAAAATCTCTCAATTTTCATTGCAGGACCATAACAAGAGAGACTCTGCTAGCAGGGAAAGAGGTTTGCTTTTAAAGTTGATTTTTATGCAAATAACATGGAAAAATACAGCAAATGTAAATGTTTCCTTTGGGTTGTGGGTTTCAAGGCAGGCAAAGCTGATGTGTTCTTTAATCTGGAACCAAAACTTTTGGAGCTGTAAGATACAATGTGTGAGCTTTTTTGGTCAAGTATTCTGGATGTTTGTCGAGGAGTTACAGTCTTCACTCAACGTTGTAAAAGCAAGAATGTACATACATCTGAGTCTGTCAGAGACTCGTTCAATATTTCTACAATTTCTGAAAACAAAGATTTGAAGTCAACATGGCTGTTGAAGATGATGACCAGAAGTTCCTTTACTTATCAGAATCCATTTTTGCACTGACGTCTTCCCAAGTACGTCTCGCCAACTTTCAAGATTTTGGATGTAAACCTAAGTTTGGGTCATGTCAGGCAAGATATAGATATTGGGGAAATCTAATCACCTGTCCAAAATAAATTAGGTAGAATAAAACACTATAGCTCTATTATTTTGACCACAAACATGGCTGCTCTGAAATATGCTAGATGACACAGACAACCTGTACTAAGTATCATGAAATTGAGTCTAGTAAGTCAAGCACTGTTGGGTTTTGAATTAGTAGTTTCAGTTTCAATGCCATGAAAATCTTGATGACTGGGTTTGTGCTGGAAATGTCTCAAATGAACAGCAAGTTTTGTTATCAACAGAATTGAGTGTGATATGCTAACAAACACATGAGAATGCTCCCATCTTGTAATTAGTTTCATTTATAGAAACAAGTCTGATTTTAATTCATTGCCAACATAAAACCACCCGGGGGGTACTCAACCCCATTTTGGATAGGGGTGTGCCACCGGAGTTCTAGAAACCTGACCCTGTTTAAGACGCTCGAAAGTGAAAAATCATACCCTGTTCAAGACAAATGAGAAGAAAGTTGAGCCTAGCCTAGACAAAAAACGGCTGAGTAGGCACTTTTTTGCTTCTTTTGAATATTGTACCCTATCTAAGACACAAAAAGATGATATGGCTTGGATCTCGTAGATATTATAGATCCTGTTTAAGACAATTTTGGGTAAAATGTATACCCTGTACAAGACAGCAGGGCCAAAAATTGTACCCTATCCAGCGGCACATACCATAATAGCAAATATATGGGAGTACCCCCTGGGTAAAACCAGCATTCATTTCTGTCTTGGCTTTGAACTAGCTGCAACAAGGTTTTTGAAATAGGTGTATACTTACTGCAGCAACAGGAAATCAAGTTTTTAATGATGAGATGATCTAGCATACTGTCACAGGTTTACACTCATTGGAACAGATGAGGTTGGGTTGGGTGCTATAATGCTGCCACGAGGGATGTGGCTGGCCCTGGCAACAAAGGTGGTAACCATTCAAGGTCCACCACCTAGCTAGCACCATGCTTACCTGAGAGAGGAGGTTGTGCCCTCAATTTTAATTTTGCCTCAATGAAATATTATAAAATGTCTTCATACACACATTTAGTAATAAACTTTAAGACAAAATAGTCTAGCTAGCTTAGTGACTGTTATGAAAACAAAATTGGAGTAGATTATAGACCCCACCTTAAAGTGAGCTGTTTACCAATTTGTTGGTAACAAACTGAACTGGAAACTGGACCCTAATGAATTGTTGGCTGGACAGAACACCCTGAATGTACAGAACTTCGTTCTTTGTTACTTTTATGAGGTAAAACTACAGGAATGTCTTCCCAAAGATAAAATTTCACTTGTTTCTTGAATTATACACTCTCATAACTCAATTTGTTTTGATGTCATGGTTTGACTGTCCAGCCAGACAATCCATGCATACTTTTAAAATTTCACTTGTTTCTTGAATTATACACTCTCATAACTCAATTTGTTTTGATGTCATGGTTTGACTGTCCAGCCAGACAATCCATGCATACTTTTAGGTACCTAGTTTTGTTACTGAAGGATAGTTAACACTGTGTTTTTTTGGCTTCAAAACGAATTTTAAACATTTGTCTTAGACTGGACAATAATAGAGCTCCCTTACATCAACCACTGTAAAATAGGATGCTCAAGTGAAAATATTGGGTGTTTAATTTATAATACCAAATGTGGGGCACTGTTTTCACTGGCAACAGGTTATTCTATTTGTGTATTTTTTATTGTGACTCAGGTTGTTGTTGTTTTTTTCACAACAGAGAAATAAGTGGAATTTGGGAAATGGACACCGATTGGACAGAGTACAAAATCAAATCAGGTCAAGTCCTATTTCTATACAACAAGACAACTGGAGAACACAAATGGCCTGACCAATTTACTAATGTAAGTGTTTTTCAGTTTATTTCAGTCAATATGATAATTTATTAGAACTGTTTCTGAGCAGACACCATCTGGACCAGGCATTGGTGTCTCTTTACGAGAGGGGTCCTCTAATTGAAGGTTGAAAATACAGAGTTTGTCAGAAGGGGCCAAGGGTTGCTATCCACTTATGGAAGGTGTTCATTAGTGGAGGAGGTGCATCATTTGCTCTTTTGCTGATAATTAAGTATTGTGTTAGAACTCTGACCACCAGTTAGACTACCAGTGTAGTTTACCACATGACTTCTTTATTTCTTGACTTTAACTTTCCTCTGATTTCTTCTATTTGAGCTTCTAGCTCTACGGCTTATATGCAGTCTTCTTTAGTTAAAAATGGATATTGTTTTGGCGGTTTTAGGCATCCCATTAGAGATGTGACTCTGCCTGAATATTCCACATATAGCACTATAAAACTATGAAATTATCTACCAATGAACTAGTTTCTAACTATCACGTGGTAAATACATTTTTCACTAAGACTATCTTTTCATTCTAAATTGAGAATAACTGTTGGCTAACAATTGCTAATACAGATTTTTAGCATTTTCCAGGAAGGACATGTGAGCATGGCAACCCTCTAAATTCCTGGGACAACCTGCGTACGCCACACGTTACCGCATGCCCAACCTTGAACTTTGTAAAACACTAAAAACTGTTTTTGAACACTGATACCTATTTGTGATCTTTCACATGCCACAACGGTGAAACCATGCTGTAACGGCGCTGTAACCACGTGATGATCTTGACAATAATTTATAAATGAATACTAATTATAATTAATTATATATGTGCTAAAACCTACAACATAACAATTGTAACATGGTGTTGAATTTGTAGTTTAGTCATTAAGATACATTGTCACACCCATGATCAATTGTATTTGTATTTTATTTAGGAACCATTGGAATCAGTAGAACTGGATGGTGATTGGATAGAATATAAGTGCAAATCAGGAGAAACCTTGTTTTTCTATAACAAGTCAACTTATGAACACAAGTGGCCTAGCAACAATGAAAATGTGAGAAAAATTATTATTGTGATCTCTAGCCCAAGGGGCTGGTTGTTTGAAAGACCATCAGCGTTAATCTTGGGTTAAAATGAATGGTTTTCTTTTGATTAATCCTGGATTAACGCTAATCGTCTTTTGAACAACCAGCCAATCCAACGTCTATCAGTTCTCCAGTCGATTCTACAGATCTATATTTAATCTATGACACTATTGCAAATTATACTGGGAGGACAAGAAAAGAAGTGAGAAATGCATTTGGCAGCAGTCCAAATGGGGTATTGTCTTACTCAGATGGGCCACAGGAGTTTGCCTAATGCGATCACTAGTCACACCGCAAGATACAGATTACTAAAAAGGCCACTGACTATAAGCATCTTTGATTTTGTTTGTTTGTTTGTTTTAATGTCAAAACCTATTTTTGATGTTCATGTGTTTTCTCATTAAGGATTGTGACACTGGAGGAATATGTACCAACGATGTTAACAACAATGATGGAAGAAGTGATTCAGTAAACATTCCTGAAGATGATTTTGGTATGGAGACTGAAACACTGAATCAAGTGGTACCATTTATACTGTCGTTGAACCACACAAATGTCAACATTGTTACCAACCATTCAATGATCTTGAAGCCTGTAAAACACATGAACAAAAACACACCAACCAAGTATCTACATCAACTCTTAAAATAGAAAGTCAGGAGACTGATGGGAGACCATACGAGTGTAACGACTGTGAGCTGTCATTTATCAAATCACGTAATCGTGTTAGACACGAGTATATTGTTCATGGTGCGACAGTGAGTCTTACCAATGTCAACATTGTGAGAAAGGCTTGTCTACATCATGGAACTTAAAGAACACAACTGGTTTCACTGTGATGCTAGGAAGTACAAGTGTCAGTACTGTGGCAAGAGGTTTCTAACCAAGGGCAATTTTACAACACATGAACGAATACATAGAGGCGAGAAACCGCCACAAGTGTCGATACTGTAGTATGAAGTTTATGTTTGCCTGTCTCTGTAAAAAACATGAACGAATTCATACAGGCGAAAAACCATTCAAGTGTCGACACTTGCATGCAAGCCTTCTCAGACAGAAGTGCCTGTTCCGTACAACGAGCGTATTCATACAGGAATTATAACCTTGTACAAATGCCAATATTGCAGCATATTGTTTTCCCAAAGGAGCAACTTGAAAAACTCATGAGCGAATTCATACTGGCGAAAAACCCTACAAATGTAATATTGTAACAAAACATTTACTTGTAGTGCAGACTGTAAAAACCACAAACGAACTCACACAGGAGTGAAACCTTACAAGTGCCGATATTGTGAGAAGACTTTTTCCCAAAAGGAGAAGCTGTAAATCACATGAAAAACGTTCATACTGGCGAAAAACCCTACAAATGTGAATATTGTAACAAAACATTTACTTGTAGTGGATACCGTAAAAAAACACGAACGAACTCACACAGGAGTTAAACCTTACAAGTGTCGATATTGTGAGAAGACTTTTTCCTACAGTGGAAACTGTAAATCACATGAAAAAAATTACATGAACGAATTCATACAGGTGAAAAACCCTTCAATGTCGGTACTGTGAGAAGACATTTTCAGATAGAAAGCAGTCGTAGATCACATGAAAACATTCATACTGGCGAAAAACCCACAAGTGTCAATACTGCAAAAAGGGCTTTCGTCGTGGATATGATTGTCAGTTACATGAACGAATTCATACTGGCCAAAAGCCCTACAAGTGTCAATTCTGCAAAAAGGCCTTCGTCGTGGATATGAATGCCAGTTACATGAAACGAATTCATCATACCGGCGAAAAACCATACAAGTGTCGATATTGTAAGAAAGCCTTTTCTTCGAGCGTAGACTGTAGTAGACATGAAAGAATTCATACCGGAGAAACCCTTACAAATGTCGACATTGTGACAAAGTCCTTTTCTGCTAGTGGCTACTGTAGAAAACATGAACGAATTCACACCGGTGATAACCCTTTCAAGTGTCAATATTGTGGGAAGACATTTGCTGTCAGTGGAAAACTGCAAAAAACACGAAAGAACTCACATAGATGTTGAAGATTCAAGCTCAAGCTAGGAGTTATAATCTTAATGGGGAAAAAAGACATTGTACAGCTTTCAGAGAAGTTACAAAAGTTAAGGCCTCACAAGTGTCACAATTGTCCATGGCTGAATACTGATATTAAACGACTAACTGATGAGACAATAGGAATATTTTCTTCCGAAGGCGCGAAAAACAGATCGCCCTGGCTTGGACTGGGAAAGTTATTGATGTTATAGAAACTGTGTTGCCAATGCAATTAAAAAGAGAAAAAAGAGAACTATAAACGACGCTTAATCGAGGAAAATGCAAATGATGTCAACGCATTCTCGAGAACAATTAAAAAGATCTTGCCAGCTGAAAATAACGAACTTTCATCAGTAGTAAAGATTGGGAATAATTTGTCCTGCGATAAACACTTGATTGCTAATTATTTTGATAAATATGTTTTGGTGCTGCAGTACGTTTTCTTGATTGCCGATAGGTCATTCTGTAGCTCAGATTGCTACTAGCGTGTTACGTTCATCGCAGTCTAGAGTCGTTGGCTCTACGTTTCAGCTCAGTGCAGTTTCTGAAAGTCTTGTTCTGTCGCTAATTCGTGGATTTTAATCTAGGGAGGCTGTTGGTTTTGATAACATTCCTCCTCATTTACTCAAGGATACTGCGGACATTGTTGTCAAACCCATTAGAGCAATAATTATTATCAAAGCTTCTCTGCAACAACTTGCTGCAGAAGTAAAGTTCCTGATGATTAAATGGCTGTTTATGTGATTCCTCTATTTCAAAAAGGAAAACCGGAGGACATCAGTAACTACCTACCCATATGCATTCTTCCGGTAGTATCCAAGCTGTTTGAAAGACTAGTTCATCACATCAGAGTTAATTAACTCTGTTCTGAATTCTGATGATGACCACCAGGTCGAAAACGTTCAAAAAAAATTATGAAAAACCTTTTAGCCATTTATTGTATGTTGTAAATAACTCTGTTCACATTCAGTTGTATTTACAAGATCACCACAGACTTAATGAGCCCATGTTAATGTGGTTTCATGAAACTGCACTCCACTGAATTCGCGGCTTTTTCATTTGCTGATTCCATAAGACGCAACATCGATCTATTCCTTGGAATTCTCATATTCAGTATTTATTATGAAGGGCTGGAAAGAGGTTAGGAATGCTATCTCATATTCGTAACAATTTAACATCGCATAGTGCCAACACTATATATTGATCTGTTATTCGTCCTGTTTTGGGGTACTGTGATAGTGTATAAAATTGTTGTGGAGTGGGTGGTAGAAATTCGTTAGAGAAACTTCAACGGCGGGTTGTTAGAATTGTTACTAGTAGTCCAGGGGCCGGTTGTACGAAGGGTGAATAGCGCTATCCAGCTAGCGGGTAAATCCTTATCCAGCGGATAAAATCTATACAAAATCTATACAGTGGATAACTCTTATCCGATGGATAACTTTATCCAACCTTCGTACAACCGGGCCCAGGAAAATGTGAGAGTGACAAGGTATTAGACGGTCTTAAGCGTTGTTGTTGTTGTTGTTGTTGTTGTTGTTGTTGTTGTTGTTGTTGTTGTTTTACAAAGTAGGCGTGATGAACATACTTATAAGCTTGTATGAAGTGTTCGCCCTCAGTTTTTTAAAGATTAATTCAGTATTTCATTTTTAACGGGGCTCTGTGTAGCCGGGCAACAAGGCAAAGCAAGTCACTTCATTTACCACGAGCTCGGCGGGAAACAGCTGAGAAATCGTTTTATTATAATGGGATGTATTATTTATAATCGACTTTCTTCTTAATCAGTTATTTGAATTTTTCCTGTTCTATTTTCTTATCGTTTTTATAATGTACAAATATTACCTTTTTATCAATTAAAACTATTGTTTTATAGAGTAGGTAGTATTTTATCATAGTTTTATATATATCTATAGTGTTGTAAGGGCTCCAATTGATATCAGTTTGTATTGAAGGGATTAGCCTGAATTTAAGTTAAATAAATTAAGGTTATTGAGAAATGGAATCAGTTTGTCCCTAGCTGTACAGGGAACTCCGAAAAAATTTCCAAGTCCTCCTGCAACCTGTGACGTTCCTCTGGATACCGGACCATGGTCAGAGAGAGGAAATTCCGGACTGGTCGCGAACCAATCAGATCGCGCGATTTCCGAGGATACCGGACCGAAAGAATACAAATATATATAAATAGGTGGAACGTGTTTCTTCGCGGAATTTTAATTAAATAGTGAAAGACACGAATCCTCTGGTACTTCTGTATAATCTAACAAATTTCCTGTCCCGCTGTTCAGGTATTTGATGAAACAATCCATGCTCTCCTCATGATGATTTATTTTCCTAAATTGTATGTGTAACGCGAAGACATGTCAAATAAAGTAATCATAAAATTTGGTAATTTTTATTGACCCTCGACTAAGCAAGAGGCAAAACTCCTTCATTTATCCTCGATATATCACCGTCCATCAGCATCAAGAATAGTGTTGAATCAAGTTTGTTTTTCTTTGTTTTTCAGATTTAGCTTTTCTAGTGGCTTTTGTATTTTTGTACCTCTTATGCAACTCTTTGTACTTGTTGCGGAACGGCCCACATTTTTGGTGTGGGACTACTGCAACGTGTGTGCGTTTGTATGTACAGAGATGAGCGTATTTGACTTGAGAGATTTCACAAGCAAACAACAGCAAACAACTTGTATTTATATAGTAAGCCTTCAAGATCGATAATCAGCAAAATCAAAATCGCTGACTTACGCATGCAATTTGATTTGCACAACCAAGGGCTCCACAAAGTGTCATGTTTCATTGAAAAGACGTCATCAAGACGACTTTTGGAGTAAATTTCGATTCACCGATGACTTCCGATTTGGTCTTCGATGGGTACCAAGCATGCGCTCTAGAGAGTAACTGGTTTACGCAGAACCTGCCGAGTAACAAGTTTGAGCATGCGCTGTAGCAGCCGTTAGTTTTGCGTTTGTGACGAACAAAGAACACACACAAAAATCTCAACTTGGTGGCTATGCCCGCCAAGTAATTAAGGTCTGATCATGGAAATAAACCTGTTGCTTTATATCGGTCTTCTCACCATTGACTCCATTGATTATTTTTCTTTGTTTGCTTCCTGTTTGTTTACCGATGTATGTATGAACACACAGTAGGGCTTCGGCACTTGCTCGGAACACCTTTTCCCATTGGTTCGTTGCAACAAAAGAATCTGTTGTCATTATTGCCAGTTGTTTATTTCTTTTGATTAAGTTCTAGGAAATAGACCAATTGTAGGGCCGTAGCCACCGGTACGGTTAGTCAGGTTTCAACCGGACCAACTTTTACCTTAAGAACTATTGTCATGCAGTTTTGAAGCATGAATTGGTGTAGGAAAACGAAAAACTGGACCAACTTTTAAAAACTGTACCAATGTTTAAATGGTGGCTACGGCCCTGAGTTGGGTAGCATCTTACGAGAGAGCGCGACCTTACCCAAGCGATTATGAATAATTTTGAAAGCAAAAACATGGGTTACCTCTGAAGATTTCAAAGCAAAAACAGAGGAGAGTGCTTACAATAATATCCGTGAAAAAGTTGGTGAACTAAATTGTACCAAACAGCGCGAAATCCTTTGTTTTCTATTGTTTAATTAGTGCAAATAGTGCAATTACTTACAAAGCTTTTCACGGATATATTGTAAGCACTCGAACAGAAGGGTGTGACGTGTAGTATAAACTGTTGCTTAATTCATCAGACCTTTGTTCAGCGTACGTGTTGTAGCTGGACATGAATGACTTTAGGTACCGGGGGGGACTCCATTGTAAAAGGATCGGGTATGCTCATCGGAAATTTTAAAAAATTCCCCTAAAAGATACCGGAAGTCTTTTAAGAAGGGCGTGGCTGGACGATTTTTAACTCCAAAGAGATACCAGCGATAACAAACCGGCGTAAAATTGAACGGTTAGCCTGCGTAGCGGCCCTCCAGTCCCTTGGAGGGCCGCTACGCAAGCTATTGAACACGCTTTTGTTGGGCAAATTTCTTCCATTTGAGAACAAGATAATAAAAGATAGGCGCTTTTCATACCCTAAGAGATACCAGGAAATGCTAAAACTCTAAACTTCAATTTTAACACCCTAAAAGATACCAAATCGCTGATTTTTACCCCTATAAGAGATCGCTATTAAGAAGAAAGTAGTAGTGGAAAGAGATCAGAACTCAGCAAAAAATCGACCAAATGGGCTAAAATCGCTACCAGAGAATACCAATAACACAAGCAGCACTGTATAAACGTTAGAGTTTATTTGCTTTATTATTCACGGAGTTATAGAGCGGAACCTAAACTCCCATACTCACATAGAGAGCTTGGGCTTCCTGTGAGGTAATCGACCAAAAAGTGTAGTGCCACGTGATCATCCAGTAACGCCTGGCTGTTTTATACAACACTTATTCATTCAGCGCGCCATTTTGCATGCCTGATTAGTAACAACCTTCAAAAATTCTTTAATTACATATTTCCAGTGCTTGTTGTCGATGTTCAAACTATTGAAGGTAGGTTTATTGATCACATTTTTCTCGAGTGGACAGTTAGCTAATTTGCATGCTGAAGATAGGCCCTTTACACTGAGCACGTTGGAATGCAGCTCATTTTGTATGTAAGCTTAATAGCGGACTCTATGCTGTCCAATTTGAAAATAATTGGACGAAAAAAATTCCGAGGACTGCCAAAATTGGACGAGGCCATAGTCCGAGTCCAATTTGGCAGTCAGAGGAATTTTTTTAGTTCAATTATTAAGCTTAATTATTATATAGTTCTTGCCTCTAATCCCAATATTATGAGCACTTATCTATATTCTCGGATAAATTGTCCAATTTCAAGGGTCCAATTGAAGAAAAGTTGGACAGTCAACCAAAATTAAAGAAAAATCTATCTGTTGACAATATGTGATTTAGAGGCACCTATAATTAGGAAGACAAAAGAAAACAATAGGTTTCCAGTTCTCAGGACATTGAACTTCTTTTGTTTTGCCTTCCAAATTGAGCTGCACTCTGACGTGTTGCAAGGGGACTATTGCTTGAAGTTGATTTTAAGGAATTGGAAAAGAAAGAGTTAGGGTTTAGAGTTAAATGTGAAGTCTTTTCATGGGCTACTGTTCTCTGTTTTAATGAAGTTGACAGTTCTTGACCCTTGATTGACCCTTTTAAAACTTGGAATAAGACATTCAGACAAACATTCACAGTAAAGCCACATAATAATAATTAACTATTATCGTTTAGTGATCAATTAGTGATCAATTAATACATAGTTGTTAAAACATTGATTACACTTTATATAATAGAATTTTATGAGCACGTGAATTAGCCATAGTTAATTAGAGTACAGATAATAGAAGTGACATCACAAGATCAAAATGTTTTACTCACAATCTTTGTTGTGAGTCCTTCCAGCCTATTTCATTCGCAAAATAAGCAAAAATTTCATCAATAAACACAAGAAAACCTATCCCTCTATTGCACAATCGCAACCAAATCAAAACAAGTCTGTGAAAATTCCCGCCATTTTCTGTTAGTGGTAAAAGGTAATGCAATGAAAGGAAAGCAAACCTCTTTGCTTTTAAAGTTGATTTTTATGCAAATAACATGGAAAAATACAGCAAATGTAAAATAATGTTTCCTTCGGGTTGTGGGTTTCAAGGCAGGCAAAGCTGATGTGTTCTTTAAACTGGAACCAAAACTTTTGGAGCTGTAAAATACAATGTGTGAGCTTTTTTTGGTCAAGTATTCTGGATGTTTGTCGAGGAGTTACAGTCTTTACTCAACGTTGTAAAAGCAAGAATGTACATACATCTGAGTCTGTCAGAGACTCATTCAATATTTCTACGATTTCTGAAAACAAAGATTTGAAGTCAACATGGCTGTTGAAGATGACGACCAGAAGTTTCTTTACTTATCAGAATCCATTTTTGTACTGACAAGTACGTCTCGCCAACTTTCAAGATTTTGGATGTAAACCTAAGTTTGGGTCATGTCAGGCAAGATATAGATATTGGGGAAATCTAATCACCTGTCCAAAATAAATTAGGGAGAATAAAACACTATAGAAACACTATTTTGTGCATAATTTTGACAATATGATAGTATTCTGTCAAATTTTGTCAATTCAATGTCAAAGAAGTGTGCTCTGTTTTCCTAAATTTTTATTCTCAGTTTTGCATTCTTTGCTCGTGAAATTCTATAATATAAAGCAAATATATATTCAGGCATAGCTTATGCTCTGTACTCTGATGAAACACTCCTGAAGCTGTAAAACACTCAAAAAGCTATAGAAGTCTATAACCTTTTTTGTGTTTTACAGCTCCATGCAGTCATGTTCCATCAGAGTATGGAACATAGCTACACCTGATCTATTTGTTAAGTAAAGAGGGGGACCACTGTCTTAGGGTGGGTTTAAAGATTACAATGCCTACTAAGAATACAAACATACATAATATAGAGGGATTTCATGACAGCCATATTTGTGGGCAAGTACAATAGAAAGTTTTTGAATGAGAAAAGATTTCATTTCCCTTGAGAAAATAGCTCTATTATTTTGACCACAAACATGGCTGCTCTGAAATCCCTATAATGATATTAGACATACACTAAATGGAAATATGCTAGATGACACAGACAACATGTACTAAGTATCATGAAATTGAGTCTAGTAAGTCAAGCACTGTTGGGTTTTGAATTAGTAGTTTCAGTTTCAATGCCATGAAAATCTTGATGACTTGGTTTGTGCTGGAAATGTTTCAAATGAACAACAAGTTTTGTTATCAACAGAATTGAGTGTGATATGCTAACAAACACATGAGAATGCTCCCATCTTGTAATTAGTTTCATTTATAGAAACAAGTCTGATTTTAATTCATTGCCAACATAAAACCACCCGGGGGGTACTCAACCCCATTTTGGATAGGGGTGTGCCACCGGAGTTCTAGAAACCTGACCCTGTTTAAGACGCTCGAAAGTGAAAAATCATACCCTGTTCAAGACAAATGAGAAGAAAGTTGAGCCTAGCCTAGACAAAAAACGGCTGAGTAGGCACTTTTTTGCTTCTTTTGAATATTGTACCCTATCTAAGACACAAAAAGATGATATGGCTTGGATCTCGTAGATATTATAGATCCTGTTTAAGACAATTTTGGGTAAAATGTATACCCTGTACAAGACAGCAGGGCCAAAAATTGTACCCTATCCAGCGGCACATACCATAATAGCAAATATATGGGAGTACCCCCTGGGTAAAACCAGCATTCATTTCTGTCTTGGCTTTGAACTAGCTGCAACAAGGTTTTTGAAATAGGTGTATACTTACTGCAGCAACAGGAAATCAAGTTTTTAATGATGAGATGATCTAGCATACTGTCACAGGTTTACACTCATTGGAACAGATGAGGTTGGGTTGGGTGCTATAATGCTGCCACGAGGGATGTGCCTGGCCCTGGCAACAAAGGTGGTAACCATTCAAGGTCCACCACCTAGCTAGCACCATGCTTACCTGAGAGAGGAGGTTGTGCCCTCAATTTTAATTTTGCATCAATGAAATATTATAAAATTACTTCATAGACACATTTCAGTCAAACTAAGTTTGTCCAGCCAGTAATAAACTGTAAGTCTAGCTAGCTTAGTGACTGTTTATATGAAAACAAAATTTGAGTAGATTATAGACCCCACCTTAAAGTGAGCTGTTTAACAATAATTTATTTATTTGTTGGTAACAAACTGAACTGGAAACTAGACCCTAATGAATTGTTGGCTGGACAGAACACCCTGAATGTACAGAACTTCATTCTTTGTTACTTTTATGAGGTAAAACTTAGTACAGGAATGTCTTCCCAAAGATAAAATTTCACTTGTTTCTTGAATTATACACTCATAACTCAATTTGTTTTCATGTCATGGTTTGACTGTCAAGCCAGACAATCCATGCATACTTTTAAAATTTCACTTGTTTCTTGAATTATACACTCTCATAACTCAATTTGTTTTGATGTCATGGTTTGACTGTCCAGCCAGACAATCCATGCATACTTTTAGGTACCTAGTTTTGTTACTGAAGGATAGTTAACACTGTTTTTTTTTTGCTTCAAAACGAATTTTAAACATTTGTCTTAGACTGGACAATAATAAAGCTCCCTTACATCACACGCTGTAAAATAGGATGCCCAAGTGAAAATATTGGATGTTTAATTTATAGTACCAAATGTGGGGCACTGTTTTCACTGGCAACAGGTTATTCTATTTGTGTATTTTTATTGTGACTCAGGTTGTTGTTGTTGTTTTTTTCACGACAGAGAAATAAGTGAAATTTGGGAAATGGACACCGATTGGACAGAGTACAAGATCAAATCAGGTGAAGTTCTGTTTCTCTACAACAAGACAACTGGAGAACACAAGTGGCCTGACCAATTTACTAATGTAAGTGTTTTTCAGTTATTTCAGTCAATATGATAATTTATTAGAACTGTTTCTGAGCAGACACCATCTGGATCAGGCATCGTTGTCTCTTTACACGAGGGGTCCAATAATTGAAGGTTGAAAATACAGAGTTTGTCAGAAGGGGCCAAGGGCTGCTATCCACTTATGGAAGGTGCTCATTAGTGGAGGAGGTGCATCATTTGCTCTTTTGCTGATAATTATTGTGTTAGAACTCTGACTACCAGTTAGACTAACAGTGTAGTTTATCACTTCTATATTTCTTGACTTTAACATTCCTCTGATTTTCTTCTATATTTTGAGCTTCTAGCTCTACGGCTTATATGCAGTCTTCTTTAGTTAAAAATGGATATTGTTTTGGCTGTTTTAGTCATCCCGTTAGAGATGTGACTCTGCCTGAATATTCCACATATAGCACTCCATAAAACTATAAAATTATCTACCAATGAACTAGTTTCTAACTATCACATGGTAAATACATTTTTCCACTTAGAATATCTTTTCATTCTAAATTGAGAATAACTGTTGGCTAACAATTGCTAATACAGATTTTAGCATTTTCCAGGAAGGACATGTGGGACATGTGAGCATGGCAACCCTCTAAATTCCAGGGACAACCTGCATACGCCACACGTTACCGCATGCCCAACCTTGAACTTCGTAAAACACTAAAAACTGTTTTGAAACACTGATACCTATTGGTGATATTTCACATGCCACAACGGTGAAACCATGCTGTAATGGCGCTGTAACACGTGATGACCTTGACAATAATTTATAAATGAATACTAATTATAATTAATTATATATATGCTAAAACCTACAACATAACAATTGTAACATGGTGTTGAATTTGTACTTTAGTCATTAAGATACATTGTCACACCCATGATCAATTGTATTTGTATTTTTATTTAGGAACCATTGGAATCAGTAGAACTGGATGGTGATTGGATAGAATATAAGTGCAAATCAGGAGAAACCTTGTTTTTCTATAACAAGTCAACTTATGAACACAAGTGGCCTAGCAACAATGAAAATGTGAGAAAAATTATTATTGTGATCTCTAGCCCAAGGGGCTGGTTGTTTGAAAGACCATCAGCGTTAATCTTGGGTTAAAATGAATGGTTTTCTTTTGATTTAATCCTGGATTAACGCTAATCGTCTTTTGAACAACCAGCCCCAATCCAACGTCTATCAGTTCTCCAGTCGATTCTACAGATCTATATTTAAATCTATGCCACTATTGCAAATTATACTGGGAGGACAAGAAAAGAAGTGAGAAATGCATTTTGGCAGCAGTCCAAATGGGGTTATTGTCTTACTCAGATGGGCCACAGGAGTTTGCCTAATGCGATCACTAGTCAAACCGCAAGATACAGATTACTAAAAAGGCCACTGACTATAAGCATCTTTGATTTTGTTTGTTTGTTTGTTTTAATGTCAAAACCTATTTTTGATGTTCATGTGTTTCTCATTAAGGATTGTGACACTGGAGGAATATGTACCAACGATGTTAACAACAATGATGGAAGAAGTGATTCAGTAAACATTCCTGAAGATGATTTTGGTAGAGAGACTGAAAACACTGAATCAAGTGGTACCATTTATACTGTCGTTGAACCACACAAATGTCAACATTGTTACCAACCATTCAATGATCTTGAAGCCTGTAAAACACATGAACAAAAACACACCAACCAAGTATCTACATCAACTCTTAAAATAGAAAGTCAGGAGACTGATGGGAGACCATACGGGTGTAACGACTGTGAGTTGTCATTTATCAAATCACGTAATCGTGTCAGACACGAGTATATTGTTCATGGTGCGACAGTGAAGTCTTACCAATGTCAACATTGTGAGAAAGGCTTGTCTACATCATGGAAACTTAAAGAACACAAATGGTTTCACTGTGATGCTAGGAAGTACAAATGTCAGTACTGTGGCAAGAGGTTTCTAACCAAGAGCAATTTTACAACACATGAACGAATACATAGAGGCGAGAAACCGCACAAGTGTCGATATTGTAGTATGACGTTTATGTTTCTCTGTCTCTGTAAAAAACATGAACGAATTCATACAGGCGAAAAACCATTCAAGTGTCGACACTGCATGCAAGCCTTCTCAGACAGAAGGGCCTGTTCCGTACACGAGCGTATTCATACAGGCGAAAAACCATTCAAGTGTCGACACTGCATGCAAGCCTTCTCAGACAGAAGTGCCTGTTCTGTACACGAGCGTATTCATACAGGAATTATACCCTTGTACAAATGCCAATATTGCAGCAAACTGTTTTCCCAAAGGAGCAACTTGAAAACTCATGAGCGAATTCATACTGGCGAAAAACCCTACAAATGTGAATATTGTAACAAAACATTTACTTGTAGTGGATACCGTAAAATCCACGAACGAACTCACGCAGGAGTGAAACCTTACAAGTGTCGATATTGTGAGAAGACTTTTTCCCAAAGGAGAAGCTGTAAATCACATGAAAACGTTCATACTGGCGAAAAACCCTACAAATGTGAATATTGTAACAAAATATTTACTCGTAGTGGAGACTGTAGAATCCACGAACGAACTCATGCAGTAGTTAAACCTTACAAGTGTCGATATTGTGAGAAGACTTTTTCCCGAAGGAGAGACTGTAAATCACATGAAAACGTTCATACTGGCGAAAAACCCTACAAATGTGAATATTGTAACAAAACATTTACTTGTAGTGGATACTGTAAAAAGCACGAACGAACTCACACAGGACTTAAACCTTACAAGTGTCGATATTGTGAGAAGACTTTTTCCTACAGTGGAAACTGTAAATCACATGAAAAAAAATTACATGAACGAATTCATACAGGCGAAAAACCTTTCAAATGTCGGTACTGTGAGAAGACATTTTCAGATAGAAGCAGTCGTATATCACATGAAAAAATTCATACTCGCCAAAAACCTTACAAGTGTCAATACTGCAAAAAGGGCTTTCGTCGTGGATATGATCGTCAGTTACATGAACGAATTCATACTGGCCAAAAGCCCTACAAGTGTCAATTCTGCAAAAAGGCCTTTCGTCGTGGATATGAATGCCAGTTACATGAACGAATTCATCATACCGGCGAAAAACCTTACAAGTGTCGATATTGTAAGAATGCCTTTTCTTCGAGCGTAGACTGTAGTAGACATGAAAGAATTCATACCGGAGAAAACCCTTACAAATGTCGACATTGTGACAAAGTCTTTTCTGCTAGTGGCAACTGTAGAAAACATGAACGAATTCACACCGGCGATAACCCTTTCAAGTGTCAATATTGTGGGAAGACATTTGCTGTCAGTGGAAACTGCAAAAAACACGAAAGAACTCACATAGATGTTGAAGATTCAAGCTCAAGCTAGGAGTTATAATCTTAATGTGGGAAAAAAGACATTGTACAGCTTTCAGAGAAGTTACAAAAGTTAAGGCCTCACAAGTGTCACAATTGTCCATGGCTGAATACTGATATTAAACGACTAACTGATGAGGCAATAGGAATATTTTCTTCCGAAGGCGCGAAAAACAGATCGCCCTGGCTTGGACTGGGAAAGTTATTGATGTTATAGAAACTGTGTTGCCAATGCAATTAAAAAGAGAAAAAAGAGAACTATAAACGACGCTTAATCGAGGAAAATGCAAGTGTTGTCAACACATTCTCGAGAACAATTAAAAAGATCTTGCCAGCTGAAAATAACGAACTTTCATCAGTAGTAAAGATTGGGAATAATTTGTCCCGCGATAAACACTTGATTGCTAATTATTTTGATAAATATTTTTTTGTGCTGCAGTACGTTTTCTTGATTGCCGATAGGTCATTCTGTAACTCAGATTGCTACTAGCGTGTTACGTTCATCGCAGTCTAGAGTCGTTGGCTCTACGTTTCAGCTCAGTGCAGTTTCTGAAAGTCTTGTTCTGTCGCTAATTCGTGGATTTTAATCTAGGGAGGCTGTTGGTTTTGATAACATTCCTCCTCATTTACTCAAGGATACTGCGGACATTGTTGTCAAACCCATTAGAGCAATAATTATTATCAAAGCTTCTCTGCAACAACTTGCTGCAGAAGTAAAGTTCCTGATGATTAAATGGCTGTTTATGTGATTCCTCTATTTCAAAAAGGAAAACCGGAGGACATCAGTAACTACCTACCCATATGCATTCTTCCGGTAGTATCCAAGCTGTTTGAAAGACTAGTTCACATCAGAGTTAATTAACTCTGTTCTGAATTGTGATGATGACCACCAGGTCGAAAACGTTCAAAAAAAATTATGAAAAACCTTTTAGCCATTTATTGTATGTTGTAAATAACTCTGTTCACATTCAGTTGTATTTACAAGATCACCACAGACTTAATGAGCCCATGTTAATGTGGTTTCATGAAACTGCACTCCACTGAATTCGCGGCTTTTTCATTTGCTGATTCCATAAGACGCAACATCGATCTATTCCTTGGAATTCTCATATTCAGTATTTATTATGAAGGGCTGGAAAGAGGTTAGGAATGCTATCTCATATTCGTAACAATTTAACATCGCATAGTGCCAACACTATATATTGATCTGTTATTCGTCCTGTTTTGGGGTACTGTGATAGTGTATAAAATTGTTGTGGAGTGGGTGGTAGAAATTCGTTAGAGAAACTTCAACGGCGGGTTGTTAGAATTGTTACTAGTAGTCCAGGGGCCGGTTGTACGAAGGGTGAATAGCGCTATCCAGCTAGCGGGTAAATCCTTATCCAGCGGATAAAATCTATACAAAATCTATACAGTGGATAACTCTTATCCGATGGATAACTTTATCCAACCTTCGTACAACCGGGCCCAGGAAAATGTGAGAGTGACAAGGTATTAGACGGTCTTAAGCGTTGTTGTTGTTGTTGTTGTTGTTGTTGTTGTTGTTGTTGTTGTTGTTTTACAAAGTAGGCGTGATGAACATACTTATAAGCTTGTATGAAGTGTTCGCCCTATGTTTTTTAAAGATTAATTCAGTATTTCATCTTTAACGGGGCCTCTGTGTAGCCGGGCAACAAGGCAAAGCAAGTTACTTCATTTACCACGAGCTCGGCGGGAAACAGCTGAGAAATCGTTTTATTATAATGGGATGTATTATTTATAATCGACTTTCTTCTTAATCAGTTATTTGAATTTTTCCTGTTCTATTTTCTTATCGTTTTTATAATGTACAAATATTACCTTTTTATCAATTAAAACTATTGTTTTATAGAGTAGGTAGTATTTTATCATAGTTTTATATATATCTATAGTGTTGTAAGGGCTCCAATTGATATCAGTTTGTACTGAAGGGATTAGCCTGAATTTAAGTTAAATAAATTAAGGTTATTGAGAAATGGAATCAGTTTGTCCCTAGCTGTACAGGGAACTCCGAAAAAATTTCCAAGTCCTCCTGCAACCTGTGACGTTCCTCTGGATACCGGACCATGGTCAGAGAGAGGAAATTCCGGACTGGTCGCGAACCAATCAGATCGCGCGATTTCCGAGGATACCGGACCGAAAGAATACAAATATATATAAATAGGTGGAACGTGTTTCTTCGCGGAATTTCAATTAAATAGTGAAAGACACGAATCCTCTGGTACTTGTATAATCTAACAAATTTCCTGTCCCGCTGTTCAGGTATTTGATGAAACAATCCATGCTCTCCTCATGATGATTTATTTTCCTAAATTGTATGTGTAACGCGAAGACATGTCAAATAAAGTAATCATAAAATTTGGTAATTTTTATTGACCCTCGACTATAGACCCTCGACTAAGCAAGAGGCAAAACTCCTTCATTTATCCTCGATATATCACCGTCCATCAGCATCAAGAATAGTCTTGAATCAAGTTTGTTTTTCTTTGTTTTTCAGATTTAGCTTTTCTAGTGGCTTTTGTATTTTTGTAGCTCTTTGTACCTCTTATGCAACTCTTTGTACTTGTTGCGGAACGGCCCACATTTTTGGTGTGGGACTACTGCAACGTGTGTGCGTTTGTATGTACAGAGATGAGCGTATTTGACTTGAGAGATTTCACAAGCAAACAACAGCAAACAACTTGTATTTATATAGTAAGCCTTCAAGATCGATAATCAGCAAAATCAAAATCGCTGACTTGCAATTTGATTTGCACAACCAAGGGCTCCACAAAGTGTCATGTTTCATTGAAAAGACGTCATCAAGACGACTTTTGGAGTAAATTTCGATTCACCGATGACTTCCGATTTGGTCTTCGATGGGTACCAAGCATGCGCTCTAGAGAGTAACTGGTTTACGCAGAACCCGCCGAGTAACAAGTTTGAGCATGCGCTGTAGCAGCCGTTAGTTTTGCGTTTGTGACGAACAAAGAACACACACAAAAATCTCAACTTGGTGGCTATGCCCGCCAAGTAATTAAGGTCTGATCATGGAAAATAATAAACCTGTTGCTTTATATCGGTCTTCTCACCATTGATTATTTTTCTTTGTTTGCTTCCTGTTTGTTTACCGATGTATGTATGAACACACAGTAGGGCTTCGGCACTTGCTCGGAACACCTTTTCCCATTGGTTCGTTGCAACAAAAGAATCTGTTGTCATTATTGCCAGTTGTTTATTTCTTTTGATTAAGTTCTAGGAAATAAACCAATTGTAGGGCCGTAGCCACCGGTACGGTTAGTCAGGTTTCAACCGGACCAACTTTTACCTTAAGAACTATTGTCATGCAGTTTTGAAGCATGAATTCGTGTAGGAAAACGAAAAACTGGACCAACTTTTAAAAACTGTACCAATGTTTAAATGGTGGCTACGGCCCTGAGTTGGGTAGCATCTTACGAGAGAGCGCGACCTTACCCAAGCGATTATGAATAATTTTGAAAGCAAAAACATGGGTTACCTCTGAAGATTTCAAAGCAAAAACAGAGGAGAGTGCTTACAATAATATCCGTGAAAAAGTTGGTGAACTAAATTGTACCAAACAGCGCGAAATCCTTTGTTTTCTATTGTTTAATTAGTGCAAATAGTGCAATTACTTACAAAGCTTTTCACGGATATATTGTAAGCACTCGAACAGAAGGGTGTGACGTGTAGTATAAACTGTTGCTTAATTCATCAGACCTTTGTTCAGCGTACGTGTTGTAGCTGGACATGAATGACTTTAGGTACCCGGGGGGGGGGGGGGGGACTCCATTGTAAAAGGATCGGGTATGCTCATCGGAAATTTTAAAAAATTCCCCTAAAAGATACCGGAAGTCTTTTAAGAAGGGCGTGGCTGGACGATTTTTAACTCCAAAGAGATACCAGCGATAACAAACCGGCGTAAAATTGAACGGTTAGCCTGCGTAGCGGCCCTCCAGTCCAGGAATTGCAGGAATCAAATACAAAAAAACGGCAAGCCCCCGCGGTAAGGAATTGAACTATATTGATGACCCACCCCACTTCCAAATTTGAAAATAGGGTCCCTTGACCTGGTTTAACTTTCAGAAAAACATGACCCACCCCCTTTCATAGAGTAAATTTCTTTTGGCCCACCCCTCAGTTCCTCCGGCCCACCCCCCTCCTAAAAAATGAATGCTCCCTAAGAAGAAAGTAGTAGTGGAAAGAGAACTCGGCAAAAAATCGACGAAATGGGCTAAAATCGCTACCAGAGAATACCAATAACACAAGCAGCACTGTATAAACGTTAGAGTTTATTTGCTTTATTATTCACGGAGTTATAGAGCGGAACCTAAACTCCCATAGAGAGCCTGGGCTTCCTGTGGGGTAATCGACCAAAAAGTGTAGTGCCACGTGATCATCCAGTAACGCCTGGCTGTTTTATGCAACACTTATTCATTCAGCGCGCCATTTTGCATGCCTGAAGTAACAACCTTCAAAAATTCTTGAATTACATATTTCCAGTGCTTGTTGTCGATGTTCAAACTATTGAAGGTAAGTTTATTGATGAAATTTTTCTCGAGTGGACAGTTAGCTAATTTGCATGCTGAAGATAGGCCCTTTACACTGAGCACGTCGGAATGCAGCTCATTTTGTTAATGTATAACTTAATAGGACTCTATGTTGTCCAATTTGAAAATAATTGGACGAAAAAAATTCCGAAGACTGCCAAGACGAGACCACAGTCCGAGTCCAATTTGGCAGTCAGAGGAACTTTTTGAGCTCAATAAAAAATTATTATTTTCAATTTATAGAACAAGCATTGAGTCCTGTTACTTAAACTTATATTGTATTAATCATTTTAATAGTTCTTGCCTCTAATCCCAATATTATGAGCACTTATCTATATTCTCGGATAAATTGTCCAATTTCAAGGGTCCAATTGAAGAAAAGTTGGACAGTCAACCAAAATTAAAGAAAAATCTATCTGTTGACAATATGTGATTTTATAGAGGCAACTATATAACTAGGAAGACAAACGAAAACAATAGGTTTCCAGTTCTCTGGACACTGAACTTCTTTTGTTTTGCCTTCCAAATTGAGCTGCACTCTGACGTGTTGCAAGGGGACTATTGCTTGAAGTTAATTTTAGGGAATTGGAAAAGAAAGAGTTAGGGTTTAGAGTTAAATGTGAAGTCTTTTCATGTGCTACTGTTCTCTGTTTTAATGAAGTTGACAGTTCTTGACCCTTGGTTGACCCTTTAAAAACTTGGAATAAGACATTCAGACAAACATTCACAGTAAAGCCACATGTTAATAATTAACTATTATCGATTAGTGATCAATTAGTGATCAATTAATACATAGTTGTTAACATATTGATTACACTTTATATAATAGAATTTTATGAGCACGTGAATTAGCCATAGTTAATTAGAGTACAGATAATAGAAGTGACATCACAAGATCAAAATGTTTTACTCACAATCTTTGTTGTGAGTCCTTCCAGCCTATTTCATTCGCAAAATAAGCAAAAATTTCATCAATAAACACAAGAAAACCTATCCCTCTATTGCACAATCGCAACCAAATCAAAACAAGTCTGTGAAAATTCCCGCCATTTTCTGTTAGTGGTAAAAGGTAATGCAATGAAAGGAAAGCAAACCTCTTTGCTTTTAAAGTTGATTTTTATGCAAATAACATGGAAAAATACAGCAAATGTAAAATAATGTTTCCTTCGGGTTGTGGGTTTCAAGGCAGGCAAAGCTGATGTGTTCTTTAAACTGGAACCAAAACTTTTGGAGCTGTAAAATACAATGTGTGAGCTTTTTTTGGTCAAGTATTCTGGATGTTTGTCGAGGAGTTACAGTCTTTACTCAACGTTGTAAAAGCAAGAATGTACATACATCTGAGTCTGTCAGAGACTCATTCAATATTTCTACGATTTCTGAAAACAAAGATTTGAAGTCAACATGGCTGTTGAAGATGACGACCAGAAGTTTCTTTACTTATCAGAATCCATTTTTGTACTGACAAGTACGTCTCGCCAACTTTCAAGATTTTGGATGTAAACCTAAGTTTGGGTCATGTCAGGCAAGATATAGATATTGGGGAAATCTAATCACCTGTCCAAAATAAATTAGGTAGAATAAAACACTATAGCTCTATTATTTTGACCACAAACATGGCTGCTCTGAAATATGCTAGATGACACAGACAACCTGTACTAAGTATCATGAAATTGAGTCTAGTAAGTCAAGCACTGTTGGGTTTTGAATTAGTAGTTTCAGTTTCAATGCCATGAAAATCTTGATGACTGGGTTTGTGCTGGAAATGTTTCAAATGAACAGCAAGTTTTGTTATCAACAGAATTGAGTGTGATATGCTAACAAACACATGAGAATGCTGCCATCTTGAAATTAGTTTCATTTATAGAAACAAGTCTGATTTTAATACATTGCCAACATAAAACCACCCGGGGGGGGGGGGTACTCAACCCCATTTTGGATAGGGGTGTGCTGCCGGAGTTCTAGAAACCTGACCCTGTTTAAGACACTCGAAAGTGAAAAATCATACCCTGTTCAAGACAAATGAGAAGAAAATTGACCCTAGCCTAGACAAAAAACGGCTGAGTAGGCACTTTTTTGCTTATTTTGAATATTGTACCCAATCTAAGACACAAAAAGATGATATGGCTTGGATCTCGTAAATATTATAGATCCTGTTTAAGACAATTTTGGGTAAAATGTATACCCTGTACAAGACAGCAGGGCCAAAAATTGTACCCTATCCAGCGGCACATACCATAATAGCAAATATATGAGAGTACCCCCTGGGTTAAACCAGCATTCATTTCTGTCTTGGCTTGATGCTTGTGGCTTTGAACTAGCTGCAACAAGGTTTTTTGAAATAGGTGTATACTTACTGCAGCGACAGGAAATCAAGTTTTTAATGATGAGATGATCTAGCATACTGTCACAGGTTTACACTCATTGGAACAGATGAGGTTGGGTTGGGTGCTATAATGCTGCCACGAGGGATGTGGCTGGCCCTGGCAACAAAGGTGGTAACCATTGGTAACCATTCACGGTTCACCACCTAGCTAGCACCATGCTTACCTGAGAGAGGAGGTTGTGCCCTCAATTTTAATTTTGCCTCAATGAAATATTATAAAATTACTTCATAGACACATTTAGTAATAAACTTTAAGACAAAATAGTCTAGCTAGCTTAGTGACTGTTATGAAAACAAAATTGGAGTAGATTATAGACCCCACCTTAAAGTGAGCTGTTTAACAATAATTTATTTATTTGTTGGTAACAAACTGAACTGGAAACTGGACCCTAATGAATTGTTGGCTGGACAGAACACCCTGAATGTACAGAACTTCATTCTTTGTTACTTTTATGAGGTAAAACTACAGGAATGTCTTCCCAAAGATAAAATTTCACTTGTTTCTTGAATTATACACTCATAACTCAATTTGTTTTCATGTCATGGTTTGACTGTCAAGCCAGACAATCCATGCATACTTTTAAAATTTCACTTGTTTCTTGAATTATACACTCTCATAACTCAATTTGTTTTGATGTCATGGTTTGACTGTCCAGCCAGACAATCCATGCATACTTTTAGGTACCTAGTTTTGTTACTGAAGGATAGTTAACACTGTGTTTTTTTTTGGCTTCAAAACGAATTTTAAACATTTGTCTTAGACTGGACAATAATAAAGCTCCCTTACATCACACACTGTAAAATAGGATGCCCAAGTGGAAATATTGGGTGTTTAATTTATAGTACCAAATGTGGGGCACTGTTTTCACTGGCAACAGGTTATTCTATTTGTGTATTTTTTATTGTGACTCAGGTTGTTTTTTTTTTTTCACAACAGAGAAATAAGTGGAATTTGGGAAATGGACACCGATTGGACAGAGTACAAAATCAAATCAGGTCAAGTCCTATTTCTATACAACAAGACAACTGGAGAACACAAGTGGCCTGGCCAATTTACTAATGTAAGTGTTTTTCAGTTTATTTCAGTCAATATGATAATTAATTAGAACTGTTTCTGAGCAGACACCATCTGGACCAGGCATCGTTGTCTCTTTACACGAGGGGTCCAATAATTGAAGGTTGAAAATACAGAGTTTGTCAGAAGGGGCCAAGGGCTGCTATCCACTTATGGAAGGTGCTCATTAGTGGAGGAGGTGCATCATTTGCTCTTTTGCTGATAATTATTGTGTTAGAACTCTGACTACCAGTTAGACTAACAGTGTAGTTTATCACTTCTATATTTCTTGACTTTAACATTCCTCTGATTTTCTTCTATTTGAGCTTCTAGCTCTACGGCTTATATGCAGTCTTCTTTAGTTAAAAATGGATATTGTTTTGGCTGTTTTAGTCATCCCGTTAGAGATGTGACTCTGCCTGAATATTCCACATATAGCACTCCATAAAACTATAAAATTATCTACCAATGAACTAGTTTCTAACTATCACATGGTAAATACATTTTTCCACTTAGAATATCTTTTCATTCTAAATTGAGAATAACTGTTGGCTAACAATTGCTAATACAGATTTTAGCATTTTCCAGGAAGGACATGTGGGACATGTGAGCATGGCAACCCTCTAAATTCCAGGGACAACCTGCATACGCCACACGTTACCGCATGCCCAACCTTGAACTTCGTAAAACACTAAAAACTGTTTTGAAACACTGATACCTATTGGTGATATTTCACATGCCACAACGGTGAAACCATGCTGTAATGGCGCTGTAACACGTGATGACCTTGACAATAATTTATAAATGAATACTAATTATAATTAATTATATATATGCTAAAACCTACAACATAACAATTGTAACATGGTGTTGAATTTGTACTTTAGTCATTAAGATACATTGTCACACCCATGATCAATTGTATTTGTATTTTTATTTAGGAACCATTGGAATCAGTAGAACTGGATGGTGATTGGATAGAATATAAGTGCAAATCAGGAGAAACCTTGTTTTTCTATAACAAGTCAACTTATGAACACAAGTGGCCTAGCAACAATGAAAATGTGAGAAAAATTATTATTGTGATCTGTAGCCCAAGGGGCTGGTTGTTTGAAAGACCATCAGCGTTAATCTTGGGTTAAAATGAATGGTTTTCTTTAGCTGATTTAATCCTGGATTAACGCTAATCGTCTTTTGAACAACGATTCTACAGATCTATATTTAAATCTATGCCACTATTGCAAATTATACTGGGAGGACAAGAAAAGAAGTGAGAAATGCATTTTGGCAGCAGTCCAAATGGGGTTATTGTCTTACTCAGATGGGCCACAGGAGTTTGCCTAATGCGATCACTAGTCAAACCGCAAGATACAGATTACTAAAAAGGCCACTGACTATAAGCATCTTTGATTTTGTTTGTTTGTTTGTTTTAATGTCAAAACCTATTTTTGATGTTCATGTGTTTCTCATTAAGGATTGTGACACTGGAGGAATATGTACCAAGGATGTTAACAACAATGATGGAAGAAGTGATTCAGTAAACATTCCTGAAGATGATTTTGGTATGGAGACTGAAAACACTGAATCAAGTGGTACCATTTATACTGTCGTTGAACCACACAAATGTCAACATTGTTACCAACCATTCAATGATCTTGAAGCCTGTAAAACACATGAACAAAAACACACCAACCAAGTATCTACATCAACTCTTAAAATAGAAAGTCAGGAGACTGATGGGAGACCATACGAGTGTAACGACTGTGAGCTGTCATTTATCAAATCACGTAATCGTGTTAGACACGAGTATATTGTTCATGGTGCGACAGTGAAGTCTTACCAATGTCAACATTGTGAGAAAGGCTTGTCTACATCATGGAAACTTAAAGAACACAACTGGTTTCACTGTGATGCTAGGAAGTACAAGTGTCAGTACTGTGGCAAGAGGTTTCTAACCAAGGGCAATTTTACAACACATGAACGAATACATAGAGGCGAGAAACCGCACAAGTGTCGATACTGTAGTATGAAGTTTATGTTTGCCTGTCTCTGTAAAAAACATGAACGAATTCATACAGGCGAAAAACCATTCAAGTGTCGACACTGCATGCAAGCCTTCTCAGACAGAAGTGCCTGTTCCGTACACGAGCGTATTCATACAGGAATTATAACCTTGTACAAATGCCAATATTGCAGCAAATTGTTTTCCCAAAGGAGCAACTTGAAAACTCATGAGCGAATTCATACTGGCGAAAAACCCTACAAATGTAAATATTGTAACAAAACATTTACTTGTAGTGGATACCGTAAAATCCACGAACGAACTCACGCAGGAGTGAAACCTTACAAGTGTCGATATTGTGAGAAGACTTTTTCCCAAAGGAGAAGCTGTAAATCACATGAAAACGTTCATACTGGCGAAAAACCCTACAAATGTGAATATTGTAACAAAACATTTACTCGTAGTGGAGACTGTAAAATCCACGAACGAACTCACACAGGAGTTAAACCTTACAAGTGTCGATATTGTGAGAAGACTTTTTCCCGAAGGAGAAGCTGTAAATCACATGAAAACGTTCATACTGGCGAAAAACCCTACAAATGTGAATATTGTAACAAAACATTTACTTGTAGTGGATACTGTAAAAAACACGAACGAACTCACACAGGAGTTAAACCTTACAAGTGTCGATATTGTGAGAAGACTTTTTCCTACAGTGGAAACTGTAAATCACATGAAAAAAAATTACATGAACGAATTCATACCGGGGAAAAACCTTACAAATGCCGATATTGCAGCAAATTATTTTCCCTAGATATAACCTTGAAAACACATGAACGAATTCATACAGGCGAAAAACCCTTCAAATGTCGGTACTGTGAGAAGACATTTTCAGATAGAAGCAGTCGTATATCACATGAAAAAATTCATACTGGCCAAAAACCTTACAAGTGTCAATACTGCAAAAAGGGCTTTCGTCGTGGATATGATCGTCAGTTACATGAACGAATTCATACTGGCCAAAAGCCCTACAAGTGTCAATTCTGCAAAAAGGCCTTTCGTCGTGGATATGATTGCCAGTTACATGAACGAATTCATCATACCGGCGAAAAACCTTACAAGTGTCGATATTGTAAGAATGCCTTTTCTTCGAGCGTAGACTGTAGTAGACATGAAAGAATTCATACCGGAGAAAACCCTTACAAATGTCGACATTGTGACAAAGTCTTTTCTGCTAGTGGCAACTGTAGAAAACATGAACGAATTCACACCGGCGATAACCCTTTCAAGTGTCAATATTGTGGGAAGACATTTGCTGTCAGTGGAAACTGCAAAAAACACGAAAGAACTCACATAGATGTTGAAGCTTCAAGCTCAAGCCAGGAGTTATAATCTGAATATGGGAATAAAGACATTGTACAGCTTTAAGAGAAGTTACAAAAGTTAAGGCCTCACAAGGTCACAATTGTCCATGGCTGAATACAGATATTAAACGACTGACTGATGAGACAATAGGAATATTTTCTTCAGAAGGCGCGAAAAACAGGTTGCCCTGGCTTGGACTGGGAAAGTTATTGATGTTATAGAAACTGTGTTGCCAATGCAATTAAAAAGAGAAAAAAGAGAACTATAAACGACGCTTAATCGAGGAAAATGCAAGTGATGTCAACACATTCTCGAGAACAATTAAAAAGATCTTGCCAGCTGAAAATAACGAACTTTCATCAGTTGTAAAGATTGGGAATAATTTGTCCTGCGATAAACACTTGATTGCTAATTATTTTGATAAATATGTTTTGGTGCTGCAGTACGTTTTCTTGATTGCCGATAGGTCATTCTGTAGCTCAGATTGCTACTAGCGTGTTACGTTCATCGCAGTCTTGTGGCTCTACGTTTCAGCTTAGTGCAGTTTCTGAAAGTCTTGTTCTGTCGCTAATTCGTGGATTTTAATCTAGGGAGGCTGTTGGTTTTGATAACATTCCTCCTCATTTACTCAAGGATACTGCGGACATTGTTGTCGAACCCATTAGAGCAATAATTATTATCAAAGCTTCTCTGCAACAACTTGCTGCAGAAGTAAAGTTCCTGATGATTAAATGGCTGTTTATGTGATTCCTTTATTTCAAAAAGGAAAACCGGAGGACATCGGTAACTACCTACCCATATGCATTGTTCCGGTAGTATCCAAGCTGTTTGAAAGAGTAGTTCACATCAGAGTTAATTAACTCTGTTCTGAATTCTGATGATGACCACCAGGTCGAAAACGTTCAAAAAAATCATGAAAAACCTTTTAGCCATTTATTGTATGTTGTAAATAACTCTGTTCACATTCAGTTGTATTTACAAGATCATCACAGACTTAATGATCCCATGTTAATGTGGTTTCATGAAACTGCACTCCACTGAATTCACGGCTTTATCATTTGCTGATTTCATAAGACGCAAGATCGATCTATTCCTTGGAATTCTCATATTCAGTATTTATTATGAAGGGCTGGAAAGAGGCTAGGAATACTATCTCGTATTCGTAAAAATTTTAACATAGCATTATGCCAACACTATATATTTATTAGACTGATTCCATAAGTCGGTCCCAGTTCGCTCTCTGACGAATTTTTTTTCGCTCACGGGTCCGTCGGATCCGTGAGCGAAAAATAACTCGTCAGGGAGCGAACTGGGACCGACTTATGGAATCAGTCTATATATTTATCTTTTATCCCAGTCATTGAGTGCTGTGATATTGTATGGAACTGTCGTGGAATGGGTGATAGTAATTCGTTGGAGAAACTTCAACGGCGGGCTGCTAGAATTGGTACAAGGATCAGTGAGAGTTACAAAGCATTTCACAAAGAAGGCGTGATGAACATTCTTATAAGCTTGTATGAAGTGTATTAAAGAACGTTGCCCTCAGTATTTTAAGGTGGCCCGCGGGTATTTATTGTATGTGGGGTAGGCTCGATTTTGAGCGGGTAAATAACAACCGATTTCTGATATTTTTGGTACGCAAAATAAGACATAAATAGAGGAGAAATTTTGTTCTTATTTTTTATAATGTCTTCAAGCAATTCAGGGTTTACTGTGAGCGAGCTAGAATAAATTAAAATATTTTGGATAGAAATTGTACAGTTGATCATTATAAATTTTAACTTCAAAACATTAGTTCCTTGTGTTTACCCTAACTCTTTTAACAATACAGAAATATTTCTATAGAAATACTGCCGTTAGAAAGCTTTTGGATAAATACACCTTCGATAAGTAAATCGAAAAGATCGAATAGGAGTAAATTTCGGTTCACCGACGACTTTCGATTTAGTCTACGATGGGTACCGAGCATGCGCTCGAGAGATTAGCTGGCAGAACCCGCCGGTGGCTATGCCCGCCAAGTAATTAAGGTCAGTGATCATGGAAATAAACCTGTGGCTTTATATCAGCCTCCTCGCCATTGATTATTTTTCTTTGTTATTTGCTTCCTGTTTGTTTACCGATGTATGTACTATTCGCAATACCCCAAAACAGAGTACGCAATCAAATTAATAATAATAATAATAACGTATTTATAAAGCGCAAATACAAATCTGTTCTAAGCACTAATAAAAAGTACTAAATTAAGAGATAATTCGGTTCATCAAATTCCTCGGAGCGGTGGCGCTGCAATGTCGATTGCGGTCTCTTGGGATATTCTGGGATGAGTGTATATTCGTCTAAGACTTCTAAGAAACTCTGCTCATTCACAAGATCTATCAGTGCCGACGAAGGAGGTGGACGGTCCACCCACCCGCCCCAGTCACTGGCAAATTCGTGGCCGCTCTTCTTCAATAAATTCGCCACCTCCTTTGGAAGCGCTTCGATCAACTTTGCCCCATCTTTTATAACATAATGAGTACGAGTTGAAGGTGTTATGTAATATAGTTTGCTGGCTGTTATGAAATGCGATTATGAATAATTTTTGATGAAGGCTTAATAATATGACATCAATTACAGAACTCTAAAAGGCTAATTTATATGATACAATCTTTGCTGTAAGCGCTTACAACCCTACAACTTGCTTACAACTGTTGCGTTCGACAAGAAGAAAAGGTTGTAAGATTTTACAACAGTCGTAAGTCATGTTCTCACCGCATTTTTTTCGTCTTCTGTGCATTTATTATAACATTTCAACCAATCAGAGCGCGCATAATATCTAATGACGTCCATCTATGCCTGTTCTATAATCACACGGTTGACACCGGGAATTTGCATAATATAGCAATTTCTATATAAGAAATGAAAAACCAAAAAAGGAAAAATAAATGGACACTTCTCTGTGAGCAGGCTTTGGGAAGTAGGGAACAGGCTCGGGGGGGGGGGGGGGGGGACTCCTTTAAAGGGTCGGGTATGCCCGTCGTATCTCTTAGGGATATGAAAATCAGCGATTGTGTTAAAATTGAAGTTTAGAGTTTTAGCATTTCCTGGTATCTTTTATGGGCTCATACATCGCTCATCTTGTTCTCAAATGGAAGAAAGCGTGTCGACCATCCAATTTTGTGTTCATAACGAGAAAATTATTTGGGAAAACACCGCCATGTACATTCAAGTACCAAGTGCAAAATAAATGTTTTGTTGTTGTTGTTGTTGTAATTTTGTAATAATGTTCATTAGCTTGTTATCGCTGGTATCTCTTAGGGGTTAAAAATCGTCCAGCCACGCCCTTTTTTTAAGACTTCCGGTATCTTTTTGGGGTATTTTGAAAATTTCCGATGATCATACCCGATCCTTTTACAATGGAGTCCCTCCCCCCGGCCGGGGAACAGGGACTGGAGACGGGGACTTGAAAACTGTGGAGATGGGGGCTTGGGGAGACTGTGGAATGAGGGCTTTTTTGGAGGGGAATATAGCTCCCCATTTTCTGCTCCACCTATTCAGATGTTCTGTTTGCAAACATTTTCAACTGGGTAGAGTGATCGCACTTAACCCTTCCATTGTTTAATAATGCTATTTTGGATTATTTAGCTAGTACAATTTCGCGGATTAAGTGTGATCACTCTAGTGTACTTTATTTTCAAATGCTAGCCCCTCACTTTCCAAGGTGCAGTGTGGTTCCTGGGAAAGGGAAAGTGATGGGTATGTTACAGGAGAGGGGAGATAGATCCTTGATCCTTTTCCATCCCCAACTCCTTGCCTTCCCACATGAAAGCTTCCTCATAGGCTAGAGGGACATGCGTAAGCTTAGAAACAACCACTTCTCATCAAAATTTGAGGTAGTATTTTTTGTAGCAATTCTCTTGTGAGACAAGATTTTTTATAGTATCACTTTTAATATTCAATCAGTGAACTTCAATTTCATTGAAAAGTGCTTGATGTGTGAAGTGCTATAAAGACCTTTAGCCAATAAAAATCTATTTCTTGTAAAAGTGAGTTGTATAACAAAACATTTTAACTATTATAGTACTTCATGCACTTTGATTCACTCTGTATATATACACACACCCTTTTCATCCATTGAACAATCCTCAACAGCTCACACTTCAAATACTGGAGGACATAAAACAATATCTTCATGTAAAATAATCCAACAAAGGTAGAATAGAAAGATACAGAATTGTTTACTTGAAGCTAATTCTAGTCATGTCAATAGGCCATATGCACTAACAGGCCACATGACCCTATCTCCCCTAAATCAAAATGGCACCGTCAAAATGAACACCAGAAATAGAAAGAGCACCTCCATATTGGTAAAAGTGCAAAGTTTCAGCTCATAAGATGCAATACAGAAGAAATGACAGTAAATTTAAGATGTGATATTTTCTTAAGATTTGTTTGGAAAAACATGTTGGATGGCAAGCTCGTGCCATCCAATTATTATGCATTTTTTCGAACAAATCTTAAGAAAATATTCAATCTTAAATTTACTGTTGTTTTTCCTCTTATTCATCTTACAAACTGAAACTTTGCACTTTTACTAATATCGAAGTGCTCTTTCTATTTCTGACAGTACTGCTTGATTTAGGGGAGATAGGGTCACGTGACCTGTTAGTGCATGTGGCATATTGTAGTGTCAGCAAATTCTGTTTCCCCAAAGTAAAATTCTGCCTGCACACTAAGTGTGCAATTGTACATTTTATTGAAAACTAATTCTAACATGTGCAAATCAAGTTCTGCAACCACACTTGAGAAAAACTCAAAATGACAAACAGTATTTTGTAGCAACAGTATTTCCAGTACATACCTATTTGCACAAACACTTCAAAACATTGAAGCCGAGAATGAAATGAACATTGGGGAATCTGTTGATTAGATGATTTTGAAGAAGAGTGTGCATGTGAACGTTTCAAACAGTGACTGAGACAAATTCTTCGTATTCAAACACTATTATATGGAGAATAATTTGTTGATAAACTAATGAAAATCCATATGCATGTGTATTACTAGAGCCATTTTGGCCTTGACCTCTAGATTCATTGATGTTGAAAGGCTCAATGTTTGTGCAAATAAGTATAATTTGTCTTTGTTTATATTTGAATTATGCAGAAGCTACAATTAGCTGTATTTCATGAGTTAAGTGAAACCACTGTAGTTTCAGAAGAGTGATTGTAAATTTATAAATTATATACACTACACTGTAATTAAAAAAAAATCAGATTTGGTAGAAATGAACAATAAATGATAAAAACGTTTTAACTCCACCCATGAAACAGACTTTAGACAAATACACATTAGACGTTATTTCCATTGCTTTTTAGTGTCTTTGACCAGTTCAGTGATTTTATTTAAACTGTGAAAATTTCTGTCATTCTACTCTGACCACATTCACTGGAGTTTGTTAGCCAATCATATCATGAATTGAAAACAATAGAATTGAATTAATCAATAAGGCTGGACAAACACCATAATTGCAAACTTTTAAAACAAAATGTTTCAGTATTAACTTCTGAAATAATCAGTGAGGGATTGTACTTTGTTGAAGTATCACAATTACAAGATTTTAAATGACCTTTCCATGACTATTTTCTATGCCCAAACTTTTGGGTTTTTTCCCAATACTCACCAAATTAGTCATCTTTTTCACAGCTTAAACAAAATCACTATATCACTCATTAACTACAGCAGTTTTTGTTTTACAGTTCAGTAAATTCACTCTAACACACGTGTACTACTCTCTTACATTGTTGCACACAAACATTTCAGCAGAGCTTTGGAGAACAATATCAAATGATTTATGAAAAGATAAAGGATATAAATAATTCTCCACTTCTTTGTACAGAAATGTTTATGTCTAGCAACATTGCAACTAATGTTGGTTACTTTCCACTCATTGTATACATAATTATTAAGATTCAATATCCTAGCTAAAATTTGTAAGTATAAAATAAAACGAATTGAGGTAGGATGTCAAAACCTGACTGGTCAATTGCAAAATTGCAACATATCTAACTAAGGTAACAGTAACATTTTCCCTCTGTCTAACTAATCTAAATTCTCCATAGCACATGGGAGGCTGAAATCACCTTTGAAAGGAGAATCTAAATAAAATTCCCATGCAAAATAATCCCTTTAACAAACAGTTTATTTTACTAGTCCAGTTGATAAAAGTAACAATCTGCATCACAAGGTAAGCTTTTGGTAAGTGGTTTGTGTTTGATAAGTAGTACATTAGGTTACAGACCTTAGTAACAGTAATGCATGGTCAGTAAGGTACATTAAATTGAGTATAAGAATAAAAGCTTCTAACTAATAGTGCAAAAAGGCACTTAACAATGGGAAATGATTTAATTGTACTATTTAGTAATTTATATACAATTTAATGCTGATATTGAATGCAGTCTAACAGTAAGGAAGGCATTGAGCAGTAAGCAACACATGAAATCAGTTATCCAATCACAGCAAAAAAAGCATCAATTCCCAGCCTGGGTCAAACATGGGGCTCCCCTGGGTCTAACTAGGGGATCCTTGGAAATCTGTTCAATTTTAAAAGTTTGGGTATTACAGATTCCCCAAGTAGAATAGAACAGATTCCCAGTTTAGACCCAGGGAAGCCCCAAGTTGGGAATCAACATTTTTTTTCCTGTGAACTTACTAACCACTTCCTGCATGATAGAGATTGTTCCAATAGTTCTTCTATTCATGATATAAAACTAAAAAGTTCTTACTGTGCAACAACTGCATTTGCATTATTACGATTGCAGGGATCATTTCACAAATGCAATTGAGACTACAGTAATACATGCAAATTGCAATACAGTTGATCAACACAACCACAATTTACAAGTTACTGGAAGTTTGTTTGCCAACAAATGCAATTGTAGCTGAAGTAGACAATTTTGTTTTTGCCCTAAAGTACTTGCGGTAAATAAACACAAGTTACACCAATTGCATTTTGCATTCTTTTGTGATGCAACAGCAGCTAAAACATTTTTAATGCAATTGAGGCATCTGTAATAGTGAAAAAACTGTTTGACCACACTGTAAATTAGTGCATAAGAACAAGAACTTTGTTTTATCATTGAAAACTTGATTGCTTGGGTTCCTTTCCCCACATGCAAAACTTGAATTGCACAATATAGCTATTCATTACATACACTACACTAGAAGCTAACAGTATTGAAAACTATTCACAATTTAAAATAAAATCTGTATAAAAATCTTAACTGATTCCTTTATAACTTGTAAATGTGGTACTAGTAAATCCTTGTTGTGATGACATTGGGCGTGGTCCCATCATCCCCACAGATTGCGCTGACCCAAACATTGACATATTACTTACTGGTGTAGTTCTAATACCGCCAGACATTTGCGGCATCATTGGGCTTACACGACCCTGATTAGACATCATTCCCATATTACTAGGTTGATTCATATAGTTCATTTGTCCTGGATTACTCATTTGCATGGATCCCAAGCTATAGGGTACTTGTTGAGGTGAATTGTAAGGTGTTGGAGAAGGTTTTTGTTGTGTCAAGAGAAGCTGGTTCATGCTGGGTTGTTGTGGTTTATCACGATTTAATGTGGGAATTAAACTGTCCAGGCTTATGTCTACTTGACTGTTTGACCACATGGTAGGTTTATTTGCAGTGCTTCCTGGTTTCTATATGACAAAAAACGGAAAGGAAAAAGTTTATAATCAAAACTCATTTGGTTAAGGTAAAAATTTTAACATTAATTTAATGTTAGGCACTACAGTGCCGTAGTGAGGGGGCACCAGGGGGGCGATTGTCCCCCCTAAAATTTTGGACTTGAGCCTTCATCTGAAGGATGATGTCAATGACATCACTTTAAAGTTTTACTTTAATTTAATTCACAATATTCAAATGTTATCTCAAGTATACTCTGCACTTGGATGAAGTTTGTTTTTGTTTCTCAATACTGGACAAATTCCCATGTGCTTTTGTCCCAAACATTCTTGGAGAAATTAGGAAATTAGCATATTTTGGCGGGAACTGGACCTTTTAAATTTAATCTTTTCACTGACTGCTCCTCTCATGTTTCTCTATTTCAGCTCAAATAGGAGAGCACTGTCTTGCTTTGTAATGCAACTTGTTTGACTCAGTGCTATATTACCAATGGTGGAAATAATGGCATATCTCATATTACCGCCGTTTTCGATGAAACGTGACTACCTAGACATCAACATTGTAGTCTGCACTTTGCATTACATGGCCATCAATCATTCTCGAAAGACTCAAACTCCACTGAATTAAACCTTTCCTAACTTCCAAAATTCAAAAAAGCATATTTTAATTTTTTGCAATTGATAGCAATCGATGTATCTTGTAAAATGTGCATTTATTGAGAGGTAAAGAATATTGACATATGTCTAATGCAAAGTGCAATCTACAATGTTGTCTAGGTAGTTGCATTTCATTGAAAACAGCGGTAAAATATCAATAAAGTAAATCCAATGTGTCTTTACCTCTGTTGAAGGTTTATTTAAAGCTGTATTATTTGCTGTCATCACAGTATTACTAGCGTTCAATCCACTAAAAGATTGCTGTGGCATTCCTTGCTGTGGCATTCCTTGCTGTGGCATTCCTTGCTGCATCATAGAGGCATTCATTTGCTGTGGTAGCATGCCCATATTGGTTTGCATTCCCATTGGTTGCGGTTGCATCATAGGCATTCCTAATTGTGTGGATGGCATTCCCATGGCCATAGGTGCAACGGTTGGCATGCTCATCATGCTATTTTGTACTCCCATTGGTTGTGTTGAATATGATACAGATGACGAAGATGACATAGATGATGATGGATTGAGTGAAAGACCTATTAATTCTGCTGATGGAGCTGCCATGGAAGACACTACTGGTTGTGTTGAAAATGTTGTTGCTGTTGACTGAAATTGAAATATTAATTCCACACAAAGTTACATGTGAAACACTGTAAACGAATCAAACAACAACAACAACATCATCATCAACAACAACTACATGTACTATTGAAGGCTACCCATGAAAATTGCCAAAGTGACTTTTTATGTAGACATTTGACAAGAAAAGACCAGAAATATCATGCTAGAATCTTTTGAGAAAACTTGATAATAAATTAGTATTCACTTGAGCCAGTCTCATGGGCACATGTGTAAATCAAAATACCATGGGCACATAGAAATATTTCAGGAATGTGTTTGTTGTTTTTAGCCAATCCAGCCCAGCCAATCAGAAATGGTTTTCTAACCACAAAGATAAAGATCAAGTTCCTGATTGGTCAAAAAATATTCCCAAAATACTTCTTTTGTTTTTGTTTTGAATAGATCACGATTACTTCGGTTTTCGGTATTCTGCAAACTCTGACTTGACAAATGCCAAATGCTAATTTGCATTTTTGCTTCTGTCAATCAAAAGTAAAAATCACTAATGTGGAGACCTTTTAACACCAAAATGATAGTGTAGCGAATGTATATCGTCTAAAGATCTTACTAACCCTTGGTCATTTGGTAGGATTTTAGAAACTTTTAGTATTGATTTTTTGATGTTTTGTTGAGGTGGGCGGAAGTGAATAACCAAATTGCAATGGACATTTTGAAGGCCAGAGTTCAAAGAATACTGAAAACCACAGTAAGAGTACAATTTATACTTTGCACTGTTCCATATCTATTAATAACAGCAAATAATTCTTGTCACTAAATACCTGCTGCTTTTGAGTTTCACTAGAGTGGAAATCGGCAAAGAAATCATCATCAGAAACACTATTTTGCACTGCTGGAGCTGTGGTTGGCTGAAATGATGCAAAGTCGCCAAAACCAGGGGATGAAGAAACTGAAGCACAAAATAAAAGGAAATTAATGGACTCTGCAAACCAACTGAATTACCACTATTTCCAGAAAGTCTCAACTAGGAATAGATTCATAGTCTACAATGTTCAAAGTCTCACAAATAAACAGATTTTTCAGCACTGACGTCATGAAACTCCACCTATTTTGTGACTGTCTGAATATTAGTTGGATATAGGGTAGCCTATTATTGCCCTATATCAAGACGAGGCTTGTCTGAAACAGCACACAATAATATGCAGATGGAGGTAACACTATAAAACAAATCTTTACACTTTGGTACAACCAAATACAAGGTTTGAAAAAATAGTGAGCCCTACAAGTACAAGTAAGGATATTAGTTTTGTTAACGGGATTTAAAAGAACTTGGTTATGTGTAAAAAGGTGGAAGACCTAGCTGACAGCTGCTCAAGATGGATACACATCCTTGGGAACTGTGAAGCCAAAGAGAAGAGCACTGCAATGTTGCAATCAATTGCTATGGCTGAGGCAAGGCATACATGCATTCATTATGGCAGACTGCCATTCTCATAATGACCAGTTTAGCCACTAAATGACCACCCACACTCGAGCACTTCCATCCCCTAAAGTGCAATTTTGTTGGTCAATATCAGCTGAATAATAAGCCCAAAATAACCACAAAATGGCCACACTCGAGCACTTTCATCTCCTAAGTGCAATTTTGTTGGTCAATATCAGCTGAATAATACGCCAACACTAACAACAACATTGCATAAAACATGTCCACTATGGAAGTCACTGGAGTGTTTTATCTTCTTTAATCAAGACTAATGTCACAACATTTGAGCTTTCAAACATCTGTCTTTCCGATAATAATTTCAACTTTTTTTCTCTGCATTGCATTCCTTAAAGGAATGCAAACTAAAAGGTTGAAGTTTTTATCAGAACCAAAGATGTTTTTCTGTTATCTATAATTAAACTCATCGGCAAGGACGTCAATGAAGGAGTTGACGTGATTTCAGGGACGGAAAATTCCGCAGACGCCAAACTATTGCGAGTAAAATGGCTCATTATCACTCGAGACCAAGACGAACCAAGAACACAGGAAACCAATGGACCCAAGGCTAAGGAACAAAGGCTAATTCAAACACAAAAACAGCAGTACTCAAGCAGCACTATCCCCAGCAGCAGCAAGCACATGGGCTGGCCCTGTAGCAAGGGGGAGGGTACCCCGCAGCAGCAGCAGCAGACCGCTGACCTTTGCCTTTGCCTACATTACATTTAACCACATGATAACACAATGTCCTCACCATTACTAAAGTCAGCAAATCCACTATCATTAGCTGCAGTTGTCGCTGTTGATTGAAAATCTCCAAATGGATCACCAGCAGGTACAGGATCACTTCTTGTAGGTGACAGCTTAGACTTGGGTGGAGACTCAGCAAAAAAGTCAAAGAATTCTTTTGAAGAAGAGCTCTGAGTGTTTGATGTCATTGAAGTTGTACTACTCACTAAGGGTTTATCGGGTATTGCAGAACTCTCTGTTGCAATGCCTGTATAATGGGTAGCCGCTCCTAAATCTAGCTTTCTTGTCTGACCAGATTTGAATATATTTTTTGAAGTGTTTACATCACCATTTGGTTCTGATTCTTTATCTTTTTCTTCTGAGGCTTCTTCTCCTTCCTCATCTTCACTGAATGAACAAAGCAACCATTAGATGCAAGAAACAGTCTTTTTATTTTTATATTTATAAAAGCTAATGGTCTTGGGCATTTGTGTGCATCACTTTTGCCGATGTTTTTCATGTGCACACTTTGACTGGGCCGCTTGCCAAGTAGACTAGAGACCTTAAGATTGACGTTTACGGCAAACCGCTAACGACAAACAGCAAAAATTGACTTTGCTTTTGATCTTATATTTTACTCTAATCCTTAAATCAATGCAACAAGCAAAATAAAAACAAATCTCTTAACGACAGAAAATACAAATAATTTTACTTAAGTGAAAAAACGGCTGAGGACAGACGGCTAAATTTTACCGTTTGGCGGTTGCTGTTCACCGCAAACGTCAATCTTAAGGTCTCTACTGGCTCGCACCTTGATTTTTGTGCAGGGAGGAAAGAAACACATCAAACGAACTTACTTCACATGTGGTTCATCCAAAAACTGAACCACTGTGCTAAAATATTGTTAGTATCTTTACTATGATTTTACTTTGGTAAATACTAAGACATTAGTTGTGGCTCAAAATAGCAATGTTAAGTTACAGCGATTTTTTACATTATGTGAACTCTGACCTTCAAACAGTCTGTTGGATTTCACTTCTAGATCTGTTGATTAAGACCAAGAAAGCACAAAACACTAATAAAGATACCTAAAACCAACTAAATAATGAAATATAATCTTCAGATGATCCATAACAGCTAAAGATAATTTTGCCATCAGTAGTTCTTTGTACCGATGTTTTTGATTGACGCAAATAATCACGTTCCAACAAACTGTTTCGATACCAAGTTTGCACAATATCAAAACTTGCTGTAAAACAGACTAAAAAAGGGACTACTATTTCTTATTACAAACCTGTCTTTGAACTCTCCTCCAAATGAGCCAGCCCTTTCTCGCCATTCCCTATACTTGCTTTTCTTGGTTGTTTTGCTGTTGAATTCATCAAATGAATCTTGCTGGCAGGCTTCAGGGTCGTATCTGTCAGCTACATAAAATCATTTAATCAGTAGAACATCCTTGGTTCAGAAGCTTCTGTCAGTTCAAGAGGAACCCATGGAAAGGTCTCAAGTGACAATTTTTCAAGAGGTCTCAAATGTTCTAAAATGACATCTTGGACTTTTCTATACCAAAATCTCAATGCCTGAACTTCAACAAGTCATTCACAATTGTAGGCTATTGTTATGGACAACTCCTCTCTTATATCGACACGTCATTTTTTTTGGACTAATAGATCATCAATATTGGACATTTGACAATTACCAAAATAATGTTAATTTTCTATTCTTTCAAGAAGGAACGCTGCATTTCTTGATAAGAGATGGTATATTAAGGTTAGCAAAAAACAGGGTAGGTTTCACATGAATGGGAAAACGATATGGCATGGCAAGGCAAGGTTACAACAGGAATTTCAAATGTTCTATATAAATTGCAGCACCAACACAATTGTGATACAGTACAGTTTCCCACTCATACGAAAAATACTCTACCATGGAGCCATAACAGTAGACGTTGTTCTTATGTAATCAAAGACTTTCGAAATATCATATGACTGTTAGGGATACTGAATGAATACCAGTATATTTCACCCAAAATGTGTACAAATACACAAAAATAGTAAAAACAAAAGGTCGATTATAGTGATTGCCCAGCTCTTTAGTGTGATAAACTGGTGCCTTTGTTTTCTTAGATTTAGAATAACAGCATTCAAGTGTCACAAACTTATTCAAAATTTATGATGATAAAACTTACTATAATGGGATTCGCGAAATTTATCAGACGACACTCCAGTGTACTTATCGCGGTTCTTTTTTGCTCTTTTTCTTTCAGTTCTCATTCTTTCGTCATCTTGGATTAGCTCGATAAGCTCTTTAACTTTATGACGAACTACAAAAATTTAAACCCCAAAGACATGCGTTAAGACTAGCTACAACAAATCAAGTCGTGTAACATGATATAATAAGCAATTGTTAAAATAATTAAGCAGTGTCATAAATGTACAGATTTCTCAAAGTACATGGATCATTCGTTTAACATACTGTTTATGCCTTGGTCTTTGCCATTTTCATCGATGAATTGGAAATTTTCGAGCTGTTTCATATCGTAAATGTGATCTCTGGAGCTAGTCACCACTCGCTCAGAACCATTTCGCAGTAAATACCCCAACAGAAGTAACGCCTGTAAAGCAAGCAAAAAAATATATATATATTTATCACAATATAATATTGCCTAATACCAAAGAAACAGTACTTTATCTAGAAATATATTTAATTTATATGTATTTGGAGTTACCTTATAGCTACGTCTCCAGTTCTTTTTGTTCTCTTGCAACATCCGTTTCCAAAGCATTGACATTACTTCGGGAAAATGTTCATAGGTGAACGTATATCTTGCTATTTCATTCATCAAAGTCCCGTGAGGACCCCAAGTATCGTCGTTGGTTGCTTCTCGAACCTTAGCTTCTACTTCCGAGTAGTTCATGACCACATTGGTCCTGAGAAACAATACAACAAAAAATTTATGCCGTGGTTCAAATCCGTTCCAAGCTCCATAGCTGTCACCGGAACAACGGAAAAATTTGCCATTTTGAAAGATAAAACTTACATTTTATCACTCAATTCTCGTATCTTCCACATCTTCAATCTTCAGTGAAGTCTTTTACGTGCTAAACACAAACAGAAAATCAATAAAACAGCTCCGATGGTAATGGATTTTAATCGTACTGTGAGACATCAAAATGGCTACCCTTGGGAGAGACCTTCCCGACCGGCTTGTTAAATTTCCCGTGACGTCACACATACCGACAGGGGTCAGGTGATATGGGATATCAACGATTATGACATTTTCATTCAGATTATTAAAAATATTAATATAATTATTATTATCACATGAATTTGACTTTGTAAAAAACAATTCAACAATTCAAAAAATTCGAAATTTTATAGGGACCCTATAGGCAGAAAGCAGTCCAGCTCAAAAAATTAATAGTCATTATAATGGTTAAATATATATCTCAAATTTTAAGATAATTTTTTGAAGTATGTTAAAAAAGGAAGTGAGTGAAATGATTGCTATTTTATCAGGCTATTTTGTCCTGAATAATTATCATATGAAAGTGAAATACCCCTAAATGATACCTTTCTAGAAATGCCTCAAGCAAATTGTTCAAAAAACATGCTGTGAAATCTTGTAAATAGTCTATTATACTGAACATAGATTAAAACAATAGACTAGTTTCCTGAATTCGCACGACTGACCACAAAAGATAATAACAATAGATTCCTGTCTAAGTTGGGGGTTTAAATACATAATTTTTCCATAAATTTATGATAATAATAATAATAATAATAATAATAATAATAATAATAATAATAATAATAATAATAATAATAATAATAATAATAATTAACTTAATTTATTCACAGTAATGTCTCAACAGTTGGTTTTCAGCCAAGTCGTGCTAAATACTAATTCCTAAAATACAAATAATAATACTAAATACTATTTCCTAAAAATTATACAAATAATAAAGTAACATCTTTAGAAATTAAAGATAAGAATTAAATAATAATAAAATTATATTTTAATAACCTACTAAATTTTTTTCTTAAAAGACAACAAAGACAGAGATTGTTTCACTTCTCGTGGTTATCTACACCAGCCTCACTTGAATCACCATTATAGCAAATTCAGAAAATTAAGATCTATTGTACAAGCTAAGTTTTTGATGCTTCATGTCCCTAAAGTGGTACCTAGAACTTGACGATCTTGAGGAAAGAGGGAGAAAGAGAGCTAGAGGAGAGAGAAATAAAGAGCCTTAATAATGTACAGGTCTTGCGTATTGTGTGCTACGCTTTATCCTTGTTTTCTTTTACTTAGCATTTATAATTCTTCTTCTTGTACAATAATAGTTCACCTCTGATATCTTGGGTGAGTGGTAAAGCACAAAGCAATTAAAAATGAGGCTCCACTCTAACAATGGAGAAATGGTAATTAGCATTTCATTTCCCCTGGGCCTCAACTTGAGACCTGATTGTTTGCTATCACTTATCCAATGCATCGAAAGTGTGCTTTTAAACTTCACCACTACTCAGAGCATCAAGCCCATTAGTATCATCATGAATTTATTATGTATTATTTATCTGGCTGCCATCCAATAGTCCAGATTTGAGATGTGCTTTTCTTGTTCACATATGTAGGAATTAGATAGAGGCTATAATTATGCACAAAGCTTATAAAACTTGTCTTTTACAAATGACCAAGCTTTATGCACATAGCCTTGTCTTGTTGCTTTGTATGTGGTAGTGGCGTAGCTACCAGTAATACACACATGCCAATAGGATAAGATAGAACTTAGCTTTAATCGATCTCTATCACTTTTGAGCCTTTTGTATTTAATTCGTTTTTATTAGTTCTATGTCTATGGATATATCAGTTAATTTTATCTTACATATATTTATCTAGTTAACCTTTATTCTGAAAAGTCTTTTTAAGGACAAATAAAGTATGTGTGTATGTATGTACGTATGCATGTGTACCTCCAAAGCTGGGAAAAGACAAGTGCATGCACTATTGATTAGCTAAGGGATTGGGGTTAATATTTCTCTAGATCAAGATGACTTTTCAATGACATGGGTATATCCACCAAAAAAATACTGGCTACACCACTGTGTGGGAAGTGTAGTCCATTGTATATCTCAGAGATATCGGCTATTAGTATCTGAGGATTGTCTCGGGTTTAAGTACTTTTTGGAGTAGGGGACTCTGAGTTTAAAAAAGTGGTCTGTTTCTAAAAAAAATGAAAAATAGAATAATATTGCTTTCTTTATAATTTTAATAAAGAAGTCAAAACATCAAAATTATATTACAGTGCAAAAAAGGTGCCAAAACAATTTTGGGGAGGGGAACCTAGGGCAATTATACAATTGGTTGAAATATATAACTAACTCCAACTGATAAACAAAGAAATCATGATAGAAATAGAGTGTCTGACTAAAAAGTAAAAACAGTGTAAGTGCATGTCTGATCAAATTATAAGTTCTCCTCAAAGACCTTTCAATTCAAAGGAGAATTTATGCTATGATCAAAAGTCACTGTTTTTGCATGAGCATCTTCAAGTGGTACATAAGAAAACCATATATTAATTTAAGTTAACAGGAATTTAGAATTTTAATCATTAATTTTTATGGGTCCAATCCTCAAAGGATTGCTGATGGTCAAAAATGGCCTTGACATACTGGCACATTAATCTATCTGCATATCCAGGTCCTGTAGGAAAAAGTCCCTCAGTGAAACCAATATGGCCACCAAAGGACGTAAGCACCATGGCAACATTTGGGCACTCCTTGATCTTTTCCAGAGGCAGAGAGCTGATAGGAGCAAATGGGTCATCAGCTGCTGCAAGACTTAACAGTGGGATGCTTATTTCTTTCAGTGGTTTGGAATGCAGGCTTGCTGTGTCATAATAATGGTCGCTATTCCTGAATCCAAACATTGGTGCAATGAACCTGTCATCAAACTCCCTTATGCTCTTTGATTTGAGTACATGGCTGACATCTACTTTCCTTGTAATGCCTGCCTTGGCAACCATTTGTTGGTGACTTTTCACAAGATCACAGAGGTTGTTCGTGAGGTGACGGTTAAAAATAAACCAGTTCATAGGTTCTTCAAGTGATTCTGATGATTTGAAGGTATTCCAAGGCACGGATAAAGTCATGGCGGCAATTAGACCAGTAGGTCTTGACCTTCCCATTTTCAACAAATAATTTGTAAGAATAATTCCTCCCAGTGACACGGCAACTGCAACAAGAGGTATTCCTGGCTTAGTAGTGTTTATATGTTGGATAACAAACTCTGCATCATCTGTGTTTGCAGCACAAAAAGATCTGGGTGTCCTTAGCTTGGCTCCACCCAGCCCACGATTATTGAACACCACCGTCCTGTAGCCAAGTTGCTGGATTCCTTTGACAAAGTGTAGAACATACCCATGTTGACTATCTCCAGTAAGCCCAGGCATTACTAAGATTGTAGGGAACGTATTAGAGTCTTTGGAATCTTCAGAACCATTGTCTAACCAATCTAGACAGATTTCTCCTCCATCAGGAGTCATGAGTATTTCACGACGGTAGTGAACAGCTGGGTGTGACTTCATTATACTACCAATTACTGTCTGTGCACGACCTCCATAGCACCACATAGTTGGCCAGTAGGGCTCATTCAAGATTGGGCAATTTTTCAAAAGGAAGTTCTTAAGATGTGAGCCTTGCTTGGCAATAACTCGTGGTTTTCTGCCAATATGTAACATATAGTACGACGCACAGACTGCTAGAGTGCCTACTGTCATGGAAATGACAGGCCATTCTCGTAGATAATCGGGAAAATTGTTTAACGAATTGGTACTGGTAGTGGAATCCATTGTTTTGAAGAACGGCTTTGCTGGACTTTGAACCCAAATGAGGTTACTATTTTAATACTTCTCCAAAGTTACAGCTTTTTTGAATCTAGAAAACGTCTGGTTGTTGAATCTAGAGAAAGAGCACTGCAATCGTGGTCAACAGTGGCGATTTTTTAAGGCTCAAAGTTAAATTTATGACATAAGCTTAAGTCTTATATTTTTTCTTCGTTCTGTTTCAGCAATGACAGCCTCGTCTTCAAGATCAAAGAGCATTTTTTTCAGTAGGGACCCCTAGGGATTTTTTTCTGCCTAATATAAACTTTTGCAAAAAAACATATTTTTTGAAAATGCAAAACTCAATCTAGCTTTTAAACGTTGCTTTTCCGTTCAATTATTTCAAAGATTTCTCAATCTTAATATTTCCTCTATTTTTCGCCCTTTAGACATTTCAATATATATTTTGTATATTTTTACTCCACCCCGGCCCCGAGAGTAGTCTTGATAACTGACACATTGTATCGCAGGCTCGAAAATCCAAGATGGCGTCCACAAGGTGTCTGAAGAGTGCAAATTCTCTCTCATTTTCAATGCGTTGTTTTCTTAGATACAATGCACGAAGCTTTTGCTCAGCAGTACAAGCCTCGACTCAAGATAAAAAATCACCAAAAGAGTTGAAAAAGGAAGCAAGCATGAAGGTTCAGTCGGATTACAAAGATGCAGTGAAGAATGTGGTGTCACGTTTTCGAGAGGAACGTTTAGAAAATGTACGTCTTCGTCAAGCTGCTGAGGGAGAACAGCAGAAACTACTAGAAAGAGAGAAAATAGAAGAGCGAAGGATAATTCAGGGTGTTAAGATGGAAAATGAAAAATTAGTTGAACTAAGGTTTGTACAATATTTTGCTCTTTTCCACTTGTGTATGTCCTTCGATTGGCAAATATATTGTTCTCAGCTTTAAAAATTAAGGTTAGAAATTCGTTTCTAAGTAAAATACAAGACATGTAGTGGTATGAAGATAAAAAACAATGGGTCCAGCCCATTCACTTGACAGTGATCTTGCAGGCAATTTCCCCGTCTCTCCTCTCGCCCTCCCTCATCAATTCCCCAGCCTATGGGTAGAGCAATTGTCACATGACTGTGAAAGTGACATGGTCAGAGCACATGGTTATGGCAAGAATTTTTTAATATTTTTATAGACATCATGCATGGCACTGACACAGTCAAAGCATGGCACAGTCGGTTTCATACTGATGTGAAACTACTACAGAAACTACGTTATTTAGAGCTACACAGCTATGCGAACAGAGGAAAGTCAAAACAAGGATGTGAAACTCAAACAATGACAGGAGTCGTACTGTGAACCTGTCACTTAAGCTGCTTAGACTTATTTGACTGAGGTTCAATCTTAATTTGACACATTAAAACAATGCTAAATACTTGCAATACAATACAATACAATACAATTTTATTTCACAAAAGATTTCAAATAACACACACACACACCGCAAATAGCAAGCTAGTGGCCGCTGTTAACATTCAATGCAACCTAAGTTAATACTCTGTGTAAACATGGCCTAAGAAGGTAGGGTACTAACCAAGTAAGCCACCTGTACTCCTTGTAACGTATTGCCTTCTATTGTATTGTGTTGCATTTTAGGGCAGATTTTGTGTGACTATCAGTGTTGTGCCATGCCAGTCCTAAGAATTCTGATTGGATAAGACAACAGAATTGACTAATGAGAACACTGAGACAGCATAGCACAACATGCCACGATACAGTCATACAGCGCTCTACTACCCATAATAATAATTATTATAGTATTATAGTATTAATATAGTATTTACATAAATTAGTATTATTTTAAAATCAGATCTTCAGTTTGTCATAAATTGACAAATTGTTAGATGGCATTCATTCATGTACATGATTTGTTTTTATAGAAAAGAAAGACTAGAAATAGAAGAATGGACAAAAGAGTTTAAGAAGAGGAGAAGAGAGGCTAAACACATCCAACATCAACAAAAACTGAGAGAAACGAGAGTAGCTATGGTCAAACAAGCAATTGTAAGTTTGACTTACACCCACTGGGACAGCTACATTTTTAAGATTTAAAACGGGTAAAACTGACCTAAAAACTGTAAAAAGTTTAAAATTTTCAACCTCTCCTGTAGGCCTTCGTCAGGAAATGAATAATATTCAAATTAACTGCAAAATTACTAGACGTGTCCCAAGGGTCTTAACAATGGTATGTAGGCCCTTGGGAAGTCCACTCTTTCATTAGTCGCGTTCTTGTCCATGGTTGAATGGAGCGATTCCAAAAATATCCATCTGATATATAGGCAAGATTTTTATTTCAAGGATAAAATGAAGTTTTTGTTTTGTTTTGTTTTATTTTGTTTTGTTTTGTTTTGTTTTCATTTGTTTTGTTTTGCTTTGCTTTAATTTGCTTTGTTTTTGTTTTGATAAAGTTCTTAACTAAGTAAGTACTCATGTACAAACACTGTCACTGACATTTATCATGCCAATTTTACATAACAAGAATTTGTTCCTCTACAGGAGGAAAGCAAAGATTTTATTACTCCTGAAAATCTTGATGAAAAGATTGCTTATGCATTGGACAATGAAACATCATATAACTTTGCTATCAAACCCAATGGAGAAAGAATTTATTCAACACAACCACCTGGAAATGCTGACACCCAACTGCCAGGACCTGCAGCATTTGTATTTTCCACTTCTTATTTTGGAGCAAAGACAGAGGAAGGACAAGAAGAAGGCAAGGATAAGACTGAAGATTTTCGTGAACAAAAACTGTGAAAAATGTGCTGATATTAGTGGATGTGTATAGTTTGCTAATTGAAATAATGATATGCAGAACTTTATACTTTAGTGACATCAATATTGAATAAAGATATATCAAAATAATGAACTAAAGAGTTGGTTAAATTGTCAAAGAGTAGTAGACTAATGCACACAACTCACCAATTGGCCCCTAGTTGTCATGTGGAGTATTGCCTTTTATGGTTGCCAAAAAGTTCAGACATCATCAGTGAATTGTCATACAGATGTATAAACTTGTCCAATTTAATTAATTCTGTTGTTTAAACTTTGTACATCTATACAACAATTCATTGACAATGTCCAAACTTTTTGGTGACTGTATAAACATGAAGTACTCCACATGATGGCCAATTTGTCATTGGGCAGTTTTCTTATCTCTGACTGTGAAAAGGGCATGCATGATTATGGCAGTCATAACATATTGGTTTTATGTACAACATTGCATAAAGTGCATGCACTATATATCTGCGAAATAAACAAAATGATTAGAGGATGGCACTTTCACCTGTGAAAAAGTACTAAATGGTACATTTTATAGAATTATTTGTCTTCCATTTTTTTAATTAGTGCTATTTTGCACTTTGTAGTTAGTACTTTTTCACGGGTTAGAGTGATTCAATAAACCTGGGCACTACTATTTAAGCAAATAAAAATTATTAGATGCTAAATGTTTTTCTCCTTTTGTTCCTTTGCCTAGTAAACATTAGAGTGCTCACAATATATCTGTGAAAAAGTTAGCGAACTAAATTGTACTAAATAGTGCGAAATCCTTTGTTTTCTATTGCTTAATTAGTGCAATTTCTTACAAAGTTTTTCACGGATATATTGTAAGCACTCTAATAGCTGCTATAAATTAGTCCAAATTGCCCAAGTTTATTGAAATCACTCTTAAGTGCAATCATGACTGATGAATATAATTGTGAAAAGTTTCCACTATAAAATAGTACAGAATTGTTCAAACCATTTAACCTTGATATCATTGTTCTTACTACATGGTATGTCATGCCAGACTGGAAATAAAAAAATTAAGCCCCAAACTGTAATCTTAGGAAAACCTTTAGAGAAAAATTGGACAAAAACAACAAAAAGAGTATTGTGATATTTACAAAATAATACTTCTCAAACTCAATGATGAATAATTAATGACCTTTTAAGTGGCAACCAGATTGTCTTTATATTATTTTGACCATGTTGATGGATTTGGAAACCCAGTGAAATGCGTAGTGTTTCAAACATTTTCCTATCCCAAGTGATGCGGAATGCATTCTTAATCTGTATCTGATGAATACCTAAATCAATTGCACTAAAATTTTTAGATACTAAGGGGTATAGAATGGTAAAATCCGAGCCTGCGAGCCCCTTGTTTTAAAATCTGAGCCCGCTTTCAACATGCAAAATCCAAAATCCGAGCTTCCGACCCCAGCATTTGAAAATTCCGAGATTCCAAGCCTAATATCTTGAAACTCCGAGCCTCCGAGCCTCTACTGAGCCTCTACAAAAATCAAATCTGAGCTTTGCGAGCCTCTATTTTTTAGACACCATTCTATACCCCTATACTACTAAAAGCAAACCTATGTCTGAAGTCTGTTTATAGCTTGAAATTTGCTTTATGCATATACTGGCAAAATGTAAATCATTACTCCAGCAAAGTTCTTAACCTATATGCAACAAAGTCAGTAGGTGATGTACTCCTACTCAAAGCCCCTACCCTGAAAAGATGTAAAAGTCTTACTGCATTAATTAATTATATTACATAACACCTCTAACTTTAACCAAATTTATTTGACATTAACAGGGCAGTGTATAATAATTATTATTCAAATCATGCATACATTCAAAAATGTCTTTCTTAATATATATTTTTGCTCTTTTAAAGTTAATTTGTATACAAATAAAACTTAAAATACATTACATTACAATGAGCAGATTTCATATGATTATTATACAGTTTGTGTTCTGCTGTTGCACTGTGCCGTGTCTATGCATTCTGATTGAACATTCTTATTCAATCAGAAAGCTTAAAACACACCACAACACAGCACAGTACAGTACAGACTTTATCATAGTCATACAAAATCTGCTGTAACAATTTATGCAATTACGATATATTTTCTATTTCAGTTTTTTAAGTAACTTACTTTTTTATCTAGTTTTGAAAAGAATGTCAAATTTTGTAGTTCTTTAAGTCGGCATTTTCATGTTCCAACAGCCACATTTTAGTCTTAGCTCCATTGACAGAACTATAATTACCAATCCTGTCTCTGTTGAGGACCCTATGACAAGGCATGATTATGGAAAATGGGTTGGTCTTCATGGCCATTCCTACAGCTCTTGCAGCTCTTGGATTGCCAACCATCTTCGCCACTTCGCCGTAGCTGAGAGTCTGTCCAGGCTGGAGCTTGTCTTCTAAGGCCTTCCAAACACTACAACAGAAAGTCTTGTGCTTGAATCTCTTTCTGTTCAACACTGGCCGCTTGGTTTTCGGGAGGTCATTCAAGCTTGTAAAGTAGACATGCAGCCATTTGAGACATTCTTGCACGTGTTGATTTCTCGATGACTCGTCTAAGTTTGCTACCTCTTCAGCTTTTTCACCGATTAACTTAATACTCAGGATTCCTTCTTCGTCTGCTATAACCTGGTACGTCCCAAGGGGTGATTGATAGAAAGCTTTTTCAGCGTAACATTCCAGGTCCTCCATTTTCTTCACTCTCCAGTTTTTGGCGCCAAATTTTCCATATATGGTATATGTTTTGGGATGCCTGTAGACGCAAATTACACAGGGAGACCACAAAACCAGGGAAGCGTCTCTGTCACATCACAGTTGATTAATCGTTTATGATGACTCAACCAAAAGATGAATACAGTGAATTAATTACAGATATCAGTCTTGATAAAGACTTAAAAAGAAAAATCACGAATTTTCACTTTATTACTTTTTTTCCAAAAATTCCACTTTCAGTTTAGTCCAGAACTGGACCCACTTTATCTTCGCGCGCGCGGCCAAAATTTAAAATTGGAGCGAGCGATGTAACGCTAACGGACTCGATTTTCTTTCGAATGCGCGCGCGCTTCTTTTATTTATTCGTTCAGTATTTATTGTATATAATTGTTATTGAGAAAAGTGGGTCCAGTTCTGGACTACTTTCAGTTTGACAGTTGATCTGAGCGTGCTGCGCGCGCTACTTATTTTCACGCTTCCGTAGCAAGCTGTTTCGTCACAAACAAAACTAACGTTGAAAAACAAAACTTTTCAAGGTTGTTGCTTATAAATAAATAATAATGGAAGCGACGGATTAGATTCATTGGGAAAAGATTCCGCTGTTACTGACTTCAAATTGTAAATCGTAAGTGAAATTTGTCCCAATATTCAGTCCCTTTGCACTGGTATGTTGCTTTAGGATGTGTGATTTTTTGTTTCAGCTGTAACAGCACATGCGTATAGTTTTGAAAAGACAAAAAGTGGCACTTTCATGAATAAAGGCGCGGTAAAATGCAGTTCTACCTACCAACTCAGGTTAGTTAATAGCCCAGAGTGACTCTCGCATTTGAGAACTTTCTTTCTCTTGTCTTTGTGATTCGTTCGTTCATTGGTCCATCCATCCATCCATCCACCCATCCATCCATCCATCCATCCATCCATCCATCCATCCATCCATCCATCCATCCATCCATCCATCCATCCATCCATCCATCCATCCATCCATCCATCCATCCATCCATCCATCCATTGATCTATTCATTCATTCATTCATTCATTCATTCATTCATTCATATATTTATAAACTCATAAAAAATATACCCCTTTTCTAGGCAGCTAGATGCATAGTGCCCCATCATTTGGCACGAGTAAATGATTCTTCTTTTGATGCTTTTCTAGTTCCCTTCCAGGCTTTCTAGCTATTTTCCCGTGCTTATCACAAGCTCTCTCAACTTTCTCCAAGTTCCCCCTGATCAAACGAGAACGCAAGGCAACGCAAGGCAACGCAAGGCAACGCAAGGCAACGCAAGGCAACGCAAGGCAACGCAAGGCAACGCAAGGCAACGCAAGTTTTGACTTGTGACTTAATTATTCGTCTCGTTTGAACACCGCTCAACTCAAGTCAACGCAAGTTTTTCAAAAGCTTTCAATTTAGTCTTTTTGAAAGGAATGATTTCACGCTTCATATGGCATGCATTTCAGTTCGATCCGGTTACCGGCCGCCGAGTGTTGGTTGTACAGCAAGACGATTTTTTGAGTGTGCACTCGGCGGGCTTTCGACACTTCTCGGTTGAGCATGCGCTATACATATCCGTCTGCATTTTGCGACAAACGAAAACCCCTACATTTTATGACTAGATACCTGACATAAACTCTGTTTGCTGATGTGCTTTTGTTTGACAGATTATAGTATGGACAAAAAAGGAAAATCTCCCAAAAATGTGAAAAAGAGAAGGTTGCCGGGATTTTTCAGAAAGAAAAACAAAGACACAAAAGAAGACCAAACTCACAAAGCTACCAATATAGGTGCAGATTTATAGAAGCTACTTTGGGCCCGTTCACATGAGAGAGGGTGCCCCTATGTAGCAGGGATAACTCTTTTGTTTATTTTCTTTTCCCTGGGGGACACAAAACAACAGAGTAATCCCTACTACATAGAGACACCCTCTCTCATGTGAACTAAGCACCAACCGTGATGACGTTTTGACCCCATTCTATACTAGCCGGAATCCTTTTCAAATAGCTTTTGTTCGCTAATTAGAACTATTGTGTTTGTATTTTCGAAGTAATGTAACACAGAATATGACAGGCTCTTGAAAAGAAATTCTGATATAGAGAGGGAGCAAGAGACCATAATACGACAGGGCGGAAAAACGTTTAATAGCCTCTCATTATAAGGACACCATAGGTTTTATAAGCTCAATATTTTGCATACAAGCTGTTTTAGACACAAAGAACAATATATCAAATAATATCAAAATTTGGTACATGCGTCTCTGAGATATAATGCCCTGTACTTTGGGAGAGGTCACATTTTGATCAGCAGAAAAATCACTGTTTTAATAAATATCACCGCGAAGTTTTACTGTAACGTCACAAGGTTTTGTAAAAAGTTTTTTCTTAAGCCAGTAAAAATGTAGCAGTCACTGTTTTTCATGCTTCATTTTCAGTTTATGAAAACACTATGAAAACAGCCACTTAGCTGTTTTTTGGCTATGTCCCATAATACTAAGAGAGCGAAAATCAGTATTGATGTCTATGCGATGTTTGTGGCGGCTAATAGAGACTTTAAGCACCCGCGACGCGCGCGCAACGGGAACGTTAATAACCAACTTCGCCATCGCGCGCGCAAGACTTTCAAACAATAGAACCTGATTTTTGACGAGCGCGCGGAGGCGATGGCGAATTAAGTTACTAAAAATAGCCTTAGTCGCCGCGCACATCGCACAGACATCAATACTGAGTTTCGCTCTCTTAGTATTATGGTCTCTTGGTTTTACGTAATAATATTGATATACACGCGGGCTCAGATTTCAAACTTACTTCCCAGGCAAATGAAGAATTCGTTAGAATCAACGTTTGTCGCATCAATACTGAGTTTCGCAGCTCATGGGTGGCATGGGTGGCGTAGTGGTTAAGCCACTCGCCTCTCACCGCTGTGGTCCAACGGGTCGGGTCACTGGTTCGAGCCCTGCGGATGCCACATGTGAGTAGAGTTTGTTAGATGTGTTGTTCTCTCCCTTGCCACGAGGGTTTTTCTCCGGGTTCTCCGGTTTTCCTCCCTCCGTAAAAATCAACATGTGAGCTGAGAGTTGTATGCTTAAAACAGTCAATGTAGTGGTAGTGTGTGTGAGTGGATAGTGCCCCAATTAGTGCGAAAGCGCTAGAACGACTAGGCACTTAAATAAAGAGATTTATTTATTTATTTTATTTTTCTTAGTATTATGGTCTCTTGGAGGGGGTCATTACTTCATCACGCTAGGGGATTATGATTATAGATTTCCTTTTTCCGTGCACCTGTAAAGTAATATATGCATAGTTGACGTCAATGTGGCAAAGAGAACGTCATACAGTACAATACAATTTTATATCACAAAAATATTACAAGAATAAGTATCACGCACCCCCGCAAATAGCAAGCTAGTCTCGTCATGAGACCATTCTGACGTCTTCTATGCATCTTTTCACAGTACAGACACGGAAAATGGAATCTATTTGTAGCAGGCTTTCTCGCGCCGGGGTCGATCTTTGTAATTCTTACCCCTGAAGATAGACGATTCGTCCGAAAGCTCAGCAATATGAAGTTATTCAAAAACGTAGTTGATACTGTTATAATTGGTGATACTATGATACCAAGACATACTTCATTTAACATACCAATTGTTATAAATCCGGTAAATATATCTCTTGTCTTACAGACATGAACGCTACAGGTCAAAGCAACAAGGAAGAAGAAAGTGTTCTAACAGAACATGAGAAGATCCACCAACAACAACTGTATGTAAAAAAGCAAAAAGAATTCCAAACGAAACAGTTGCGATTACAACAGCACCAAAAACCTGTGCCAACTCAGCACAAAGTACCAGCAAGTAACCAGAAGAAAGAAGTTAGGAAGCAACAGGAACAACCAACAGACAATGCTTCAGACAACACGGGAGCTTTGTCTGTACAACATATCGTAAATTTGCCTCCCTCAGTTGTAGACCGTTATAATAATCGTCACTCTCAACCAAGACGAATACTTCCCGAACATGTGATCGACGTTCACGAAAGCGAGGAAGGACAACCAATCCCACATGTACAAAAGACCAATACAGTAAACGTGAAAAACGCTGAAGTGGGCGCTGGGGGAACAACTGCAATTAGTAATGAGCGAGCTACAATAGCTCAAATGGATGGGATTGGTCAACAGGGGAGACAAAGTGAAGAGCGCGAAGCTGATTCAAACATGAAATGTCCTCCTTTGATTGACGATATTCGTTTACGCAATTCTTCTCCAAGTGCTCGAGCCAAATGTGAATCAGGCGCGAAAATTAAATCCATGGCCAAGATGGAAGACCTTCCAAGACCCGATCGTCCGCCATCGTCGACTAGTAGTGAGAGCGATGACGAACCCCTGGCCTACCAAGCATTCCGTGCCCCCAGGAAATTTTTTTACAACTTGAAAAAGAGAGTAGGAAATTTCTTTTTTGGTAAAAAATCCTCAACTAAAACAGGCAATAATGAAGATTTGGAGGCTGGGCCCATGGACAACACCACCTCAGCCATCTCCACTGGAAAAGACAAGGAGGAAGAGAAGCCGACCACACGAGAGAAAATGCATGAAGATGGCGCAATAAGTTTGATGCAAAGCGAAGCCAAGAAACATCCAAATCCCGAGGCATTAAAGGCTTTTCACTGTGATAGAAAGCCACGAGGTATTGCTGCAACTCTGGACGGACCAAAACCACAGTATTTGCAAACCAAAACAATCGACCAACAACAGCCACATGGCAATCAGGTAAGTTTGAACTTTGACTAAAATTAACTGAATATAGTTAAGGTGATGTGTTACACGGGTCGATTCGCAACAACGATTTTCTGTGCAACAAATGTTGCCCGTAAAGTTTATGCCATGGAAAATACAAAACGCAACTATTTTAGCAACATTTTTGCTTAGTGAACAAGTTACAAATGTTTGATATGAATTTTAAAAACTTTTAACGCAAAATTATCAATTTTCCAAGTGTTAGGTAGAAAATCGTTGTTGTGAACCTTTACATTAACTGAACTCGTCTGACGGGCAAGACTAAGACGCTGTCGTGCGGTGCAATTTCCTCTGCACTGAACGGTATCGCATTGCAGCGTGTAACAACACTGTGTATCGCACAATATTATTGCGATACAGGTGGTTTCAATCGTTGCAGCAACGTTTTTCGGCGTTGCACCGTGTAACATTCGGTGTATCGGTTCGTTCAACTTGCTTTGCAACGCCACGTCATGGCCATTGCGAAACTAGTTACAAACAAAATTCCATATCTTAACGGCGCCTTTAGGAAGTTGGCGAATTGGATTCGAATCGTGTACTTCCGGTTACATTTTCTTTCCGAGGAGAATAGTGCAAAAGAAGAGTCTCGGAAAGCGCTGTCGTGCTCTATTCTTACTGATTGATTTGTATTATTGTAGACAAATCAAGTGGCTGGTACGAAACAAATCCTAGTAGCTGCACAAAATCGTACTGGTGTTTCAGGAGGAGGCAGCAGCACCCCATCACTTCAACCAGTCCCTCCAATGTACCCCAACCCTGGTGCTATCCCTAAAAGGCCACTGCATTTACGCATGCCCGAAGGCAGAGGAAAACAAAAACCTTCAGGAAAGGAGGAACCACAGAAAACATCTTCATCCAACAATATGGTATCACTTGCATCGGTACAAAGTCCAAGTGATGGAAGGCTTCGAGAAAGAAGTTCTGCCCAGACGGTAGCCCAGTCTCAAATGAGAGCTGCTGCATCACAGTCGCAACCAAGCAGCGGCGTCCCACAAGCTAAAGTTTCACCCCAGATCAAAGCAGCTTCTCATCAAACTGTTACTTCACAAATTACACCTCAATCTCGTAATGCAGTACCCACAGGCAAGCAAACCTTAGATCAAGTGAGGATTACACCTCAATCACAACCAAATGGCGTTTCTCAAACTCGAGTTGCACCTCAAACCAAAGCGGGTACTCAACAAGCTGTTGCTTCCCAAATTTCACCTCAATCTCGTAATGCAGCACCTACGAGCAAGCAAATGCCAGCCACAACTCAAGCAAAAGCCACATCTAAGTCACATGTGAATAGCGTTCCTCAAGCTAGAGTTGCACCACAAAGCAAAACAGCTTCTCAGCAAAATGGTGCTTCCCAAATTGCATCTCAGTTTCGTAATGCAACATCCACAAGCAAGCAAACAGTAGCTCCACCTCGAGTAAGAGGAACATCTCAGTTACATCCAAATGGCATTCCTCAAGCTAGAGTTGCACCTCAGAACAAAGCAGCTTCTCAGCAAACTGTTGCTTCCCAAATTTCACCTCAACCTTGTAATGCTGTACAAGCAAGCAAGCAAACAGCAGCCCCACCTCAAGTGAGAGGCACATCTCAGTCACACCCGAATGGCAGTCCTCACGCTCGAGTTGCACCGCAGAACAAAGTGGGTACTCTGCAGCAATCTGTTGCTTCCCAAATTGCACCTCAATCTTGTAATGCAGTACAAGCAAGCAAGCAAATAGCAGCCCCACCTCAAGTGAGAGGCACATCTCAGTTACACCAGAATGGCAGTCCTCAAGCTCGAGTTGCAGCGCAGAACACAGTGGGTACTCAGCAAATTGTTGCTTCCCAAGTTACACCTCAATCTCGTAGTGCAGCATCCACAAGCAAGCAAACACCTCGTCCTATGGTTTCTCAAACAAATCAGGCAGCAGCTTCTCAGCCAAAAGGTGGACTTCCATCAAGCAGTGCATCTCAAACAAGACCTACTATTGTTAAGGTAGTGACACAATCAACAGTTACACGAACTCAGGTTATAAATCAAACTGCGGTACCTGGAAATACTCCAGCACAAAAGTCAACTGCATGTGTACCTAATACTCAGGGGAAATCCCCTGTTGCTGCTCAAAGGAAACCCATCGCTGTGCAGACCACAGTCACAACAACAACGACAACGGTACAAAGAACGCCTCAAAAGTCAAGCCCAGTAGCACCGGCTAACAAAGGCCCAGAAGGAGCGAAATCAACTCAGTCGACAAGTCACGCAAAGACACCCACTGAAACCAAGACTGATTCAACAGTCAACAGTGCAGCGAATCACCCTAAACATCCACCACAAACAGTCGGTGATGCAAAACCCAAGCATGGCTCGTCTATTGGTGTATACCAGAATGGGAAGAATCCGCAGAACAATCGTGCCGCAGTCCAAACAGGGATCCAGAAGATAACTAATGCCAGCGATCCTCAGTCGTTAAAGCAGGTTGCGAAGGGTAAACAGTCGATTCCCTCTGCAGACACCAACAAGGGTTCAAGTGTAAAGACCGCTGCAAGTCAACCTAAAATACAGGATACCGTTCAATCCACACAGAGCGCTAGCTTGAAAAAAGGTTCACAAGCTACTGGTGGAACTAGTACGCCGGTTACCAAAGTCAATGGCATTGCGGCTTCCACCTCGAAAGGAGAGGAAACTTCACAGACATCCGGTGCTGCCAAGACGCAAGGCAAAGCAAATGGAAGTGATACCGACAAATCTGCCTCTTCGACTCCATTGGATGAGAAGGCAGTAAAAAGAGAAGCTATCAATGCTCAGAAGTCGCCTCTACCATCTCAGAATGTCAAGGAAGCACCTGGTGGAGAAAATGGAACAGAAAACCAACAAGTAAACAATCGTCGTATACTTAAGCCTAGAAGACGTTTAGTCCCCAAAGATAAAGAAGGGACCAACCAATCAAATATCACTGGAAACAAAGCAGAGAGTGGGTCTCCAGGTCAAGAAAATGAAGTCTATGAATCAGTGAAGCCTGAAGACGTGGAAATCGCCCTTGCAATGGCAGTGGGTAAGGCAGAGGCTACCATGATACCGAAAAAATCTGACCACGAAAATACCACCGCAGAGAACCCGAGGGAGAACCCAGAGAGAACAAATGCTCAGGCTTGTATTCAAGATATATGCGAGAGAGTTCCACATGTACCCTCGCCAGCCAAGAAGAAACCACCCAAAAATCGAGGCAAATATCGTGGCGGACATGTTAACTTTAGAAAGAACATTAATTGTTGTTGTGAGGATAAATGCAATTATTGTATTCCTCCTGAAGAGTGGGACAACATCATGGCGACTTACAATAGAAGAAAACGATGACTTTTCTTTGAAAAACTGGGAAGCTTCGAGTACATTTTTAAAATTGATTTTTGAAAATTTTCTATGAAACTTGTTACGTTGTTAAGATTTGACGTTGTAAATTAAACTTATTGAATTTATGTACAATTTGCTGCGTTATTTCAAATCCTACGAAAAAAGCATTGCTGCGAGGATAGACATTAATGAAAAATATATTTTTTATTCTGTTGTTTATTTTGTTCGCTTGTTTTTTGTTTTGTTTTGTTTTTTTGTTTTTGTTTTGTTTTGTTTGTTTGTTTGCTTGAGTGTTAGCTTTTGTAGCCACAACCTGAGCATGCAGGCCCTGTAGGGAGGGTTATGGGGAGGGGAGGGAAAGGGGGAACGACTCGGAAGGGGGAGATGGACTGGGAAGGAGAAGGGACACTCCTTAGTCCCCCTCCCCTCCCCAGTCCCCCTCCTATCCTTCTCTTTCCCTCCCCTTAGCTTCCCCTCCCCCTCCCAAAAGGGTCTGATATTCGGGTTACAGTAGCCACGGTTTAGCAGACATTTCGCGCAAATGCGCAAATTAGAGCGGTTTTCGTAAGAGAGTGAAATAGACTACAACAATTAGTTCTGCTAATTCTTTTCTGTTGGTGTCATAAAGTGGACACCAGATAAGAAAATGCTTTCCCGATTCTATTCCCATATTACATACTGTGCAAATCCTTTGTTCATAAATCAGATACGGCCTTCTATACCGTCCCATTTCTACTTCAAGTCTATGATTACTGATTCGTAATTTTGTGAAAGCCACTCTGTGCTTAGTGTTGGTGACGTAACTTAGATAGTCTTCAAAAACATACTTTCTTTTGAATTGACGGAATATTCTTAGTTTGTTTCTTTGTCTGCTATCTTTTCTTATATCATTATGGATGTTGCTCCACCAATTCTGGATCTCAATATCACTTATTCTCTGTTTGATTACCTTTTAAATTTGTTTTAAAATTTCAATTGAAGCTCATTCTGGCTCATCCAGATTGTCCCTAATAATCCTAGATGATCTAAGACATTTTTTATTTTATTACTCCAAAAGGCCTTGTTTTTTTCGTTTTTTTATTGCTTGATATATCAAAGTTGGAAGTTTCTGAATTTCTGAATTTATGTCCATGAAGTTGAATCAATAGCTTAAACTTCTAACTACTGCTTTGCATTTTATTGGTAGCCTTCCCAATTCGGTTCTGCATGCGTCATTACTAGCATACTTGGTTACTCCCAAAATCATTTTACAGAATTTTATATGAACCATTTCCATTGGTTCTTCATCATTAGAGTTTTTTTCGTTTCGATCCCCCAGACCTCACTCCCATATAGGAGGACTGGAGAGACGAGTGTGTCAAAGAGTTGAGTGGTTAATTTAATTATGTTCGATTTAAAATAGTCTCCCATTTCTTTTTTTAGTTTATATAGAGCTTTTAACGCTGTTTTTTAAGTTCTTGTTTTGCTAAAGTGAAGCTTCCAGAAGTTGTAAAATGAAGACCAAGATATATATTTATATGCTTTAACGTTGTCCAGCTTAGAGTCGTTTAAAAAGAATTTGTAGTTATTCATTGTCTTTCCTCCGTTGTTAAAGATCATTACTTTAGTTTTAGAAATGTTTACTGTCAGATTATTCTGTTCGCAAAATTCTTGTAGTTTATCAAGGTACTTCTGTAATCCTTGTGCCGATTTAGAAACAAAACCAGGTCGTCCGCATATAGAAGAGAACTAAGTGATTTGTCATTGAACTTTACGTCCGCACATTGCATGTGTTTATTTTCTCAGGGAGGTCAAGCCGTAGACTATGCCGTGCTTCGTTTCCGGCTTTGGGGGAGGGGAAAGAGAGTTTTCTCTTCCTTTATTTCCTCCCTGGGTGACGACTATAAAAAAAATAGCTCGAAATTCCTGCTGTCCAAGCTGTGAACATGCCGTACCGTCAACGGGCTGTCACGAAATCGAAAAAAATGCTCTAATATGCGACACAATAAAATCACACACAAAATCTAATCTCTGAGAACAAAGAGCCAATGGGTAAAATCTTTATATTCTCTTGCATTAATCAACATGTCGATTATTCGAGGCACGACGAATCGTTTGAACATAATTCGATCCTTGACAGTACGCCATGGAATCCCCTCCAAACGACTGATGATACCAAACTATCGGATCGATGAATAAGTTTTATCAAGACAACATAATACTAAGAGAGCGAAACTGAGTATTGATGTCTGTGCGATGTTCGTGGCGCCTAAAGCACATTCGCCACTCATCGCTGCGATCATTTTTACTCGCTGCGAAATTTTGAACAATAGATTTTATTCCGAACGAGTATTCGCTGGCTCGCTGCGAGTAATTTCTGCGATGAGTGGAGAATGGCCTTAAGCCTATTTTTAGTAATTTCGCCATCGCCTGCGCAAGGCACTTAAACAGAATAGAATTTAAACGGTCCCGTCCACGCGCACGTCAAAAATCAAATTCTATTTGTTGAGGGCCTTGCGCGCGCGATGGTGAAGTTGGTTACTAAAAATTAAATAGCCTTAGTCGCTGCGAACATCGCACAGACATCAATACTGAGTTTCGCTCTCTTAGTATTATGGTCTCTTGGTTTTATCGAGACGGAAAAAATCATACAGTATATAGAGTTATTCTAGAAAAGGGGGTTTATTAAACGGGATCTCGAACGTTCTGTATTCAAGAGAATTCTATGCTAGCAATGTCGTTTCAAAAACATTGTATTAATTTACGCAGGTGTCAATCACTCGCGTAACTTCTCCGACACTCCTTGAAAACCATGAAAATCTATGACTGATAAAATGGAAGATACTGAAAAGACAAAACTCGGCTTCCATATCATCGCAAAAACGATCGTATTCTGTATTGAAATTACGAAATTATGCGGTCAGAATAGATCTCGAACCTTCTTGTTGATCTGACTGTCTGACCGCAGACCTCTGCTGCCTAACAAGACGGGGAATCCCCTCAACTCAGCTGACACGAGGTCTGCTAAATTACCATATTTGGTGTGTAAACAGCCATGGGGAATTTCCCATCGGCAATAAATCCTTGGCATCAAAATGTCCAAGATCGCATTTTTAAATCTAAATCGAGCTTAAAATTAACATTGCACGTATATCGATCACTGTGTATTGTAGAATTGATAAATACAATCTTGTTGAACCTAACAAAAAGCCCGGAACAAAAAGCCCCTGCGCCTTCTGCACAACAGCACCTGGCGGGTACATCCCCTAAAACGTCTTTCTTGAATTTGTATCAATTTGCAATGGAATGGCTTCTCATAATTAAGCTTGGATCCCTAAAAACTACCAGATCGGTTAAGATAATAGCTCACCAATTTTTTCCAGCTCCTTTTTATGTCATCACAAGGAGTTTTGATAAGCTGGCTGTTGAGTATATTACGTATAGCATTTATTATTAGTTAACTAGACGCACAATGATGCGTTTATTCGTGCCCTGTTTATTTATTTATTTTTTTTTACACAGGCGAGGTGTCTATGGCAAGCTGTCCAGCGCAGCAGCTCTTTTGCTTTGATTTGAGCAACTTGTGTTCATTTACAACATAAACAGGTTGCCAGTTTAATTCGTTTGTGTTAGAGCTAGAATAGAAATGTTTTGACAGCTCCCTGGAATTTCTTCATATAATCTTTTTTTTCTTGACTGACCCAATTGTTCATGCACAAGCAGCAAGCAGCCCCAGAACACATTGAACTATAGACACAAAATTTTTCATTACTTAAGCAAATACAACACCTTGGATTGGTAAGCTGTCATCAAAAGTTTTAATTTCTGTTATAGTACAATTTGAGCCAAAACAGAGCAGACAGCTGCTCCCAAGATATTTATCGATGAGATCAAAAATCCTTTAGTTGCTTGTTTGCCTATTGACAGAAGTTGTAATAATTTAAAATATGAATACAATCTAAGTGATCTTCCTTTGGCATGAAAGAAAAATGACTATTTAGTTTGAAAAGAACAAAAGAGTCAGAGAGTTTATTACTCATTATTAGTTAGCCTATTCTTTCACAGTGAAGGAAAAGCGCTGTATTACCTAAGCACTAGTACTAATTGGGGAACAATATTATAATATTCTATGCATATAAATCTCAGCTCACTAGGGTTTTTTTCTGAGGTGGGAAAACTGCATGATGCAGAGAAAAGCACTCAAAGCAGGCAGAAAACAAACCAACCACCATTCAAGGTTTCTCATTAAGTGATTTATTGCACCAAACTTCATTTTATACATCTTCTCGATTCCTAAATTTCAAACGAAGAGGCTTAAATTCTACCTTGATTGAGACTCATGTGAAGCTGCTACAACGCAATTACTGTATTTATAGTGGAGTTTAGGTTATTAAATGCCTGTGACTCGTGAAAAATCCTGCACTGTTTCGCTATAAACTTGCTGGAACGTGCGCTGCCTCGTTTTCATGCCTGCCTCGTTTTCATGGCACATTTTCAACTACGACGATAGACTGATTAGATAGATAGCTAGACTGATAGAAAACCCAAACCTAGACTCGTGCCGGACTAGAGGCCTGGGCACGAGTAATGACGCAATGGCATAATTTTAGGCCAAGGCCCAGGAATATCCCTTACGTCGTGCAATCAGAGACCCTTTAAACGCTCAGTCAAAGCGCACACAAAGCAGTTTCATTATGTAAAGTTGAAGAAACCATCTGAACTAAAATGCCAGCCGTTTTGTCTAGAGTAGACTTCGAAAGATTGGAGAAACTACCTCCACGTAAACAGAGGGAGGTTTTTAGAGAATATCAAAATGAGTTCACGATAAAAAGGGTTTTATCCAGCGAGGAAAACGTAGAGCTCGCAGATCATCTTGTTGTTGATCGCGTTAGGCTCGGTTACCTTCGTTACACTCATCATTTCATCTGCACTGGCCGTTTTCGCAAGGGAACGATTTTGATTACAGAGTTCACTTTTAGCGGAATTCCCCAAGACCCTGGAGTAGCCATTGGTGATTTAGGGACGTTCGGAATTATAAAGGAGAGCGAGACGACCTACGAAGAGTTAGAAAGAGCAGGGGTAAGACTTTTGTCTTCATTGTTCTTTTTGTTCCTTTTTTATTTTGTTCCTTTTTGCTTTTTTACCATATTTTTTACGACTGCGCTCGCCGTTCGGTACTGAGCCAAAGTTCAAGAAATGTTGTAAGACAATTTTCTGATCATACTAGCCATTTCTAACAGAAAGTGATTGCTGCGAGCAGTTTAAGTACTCATATACTGTATTACCCAAAATGTTTTCAAACAGGTTGACTAGTGCATGATACAACTCAACTCAAGTTTTAAGCCGAAATGTATAAATACATTTTATTACTCGTGCCCAGGCCTTTAGGCCGGGAACGAGTTATAAACTGCAAATGTTTTTTTTTTTTTTTTTTTTTTTTCCTGTGTTCGTCCTGAGGGACCTCTGATTGGTTAAGAACGTAAAAACAATGCCCTTCATTCATCACCTTTAAGCGACAGCGAACGCAAGCCAGGAACTTTAGGAATGCAAGATGGCCGACTTCAAAGAAAATAGCTTTCAGAGACGGGCTTTTCCTGCAGCAGAACAATGTAATTTGGAGCTTTTAACTCGAGATATACCTATATACTTATAAGAGCTTCAGAATGGGCTGTTATTTTGAGCTTCATCTCCAATACTTTGACCAAATATCGAACTCTAAATGGAGTACTTGAAAGCCGAGGCCCTCGCGATAACGACTATTTCCTGTGAGCTGGAAAACTACGAATTTCTCATCCTACATGTTGCTAAACGAACATACATAGAAGCAAGTCAATTATATTCCTCATTCAAGCATTCAAGAGATCTTGAGAGGTTTTTGTAGTGAATTTTAATTTAATATCGGAATGGCATGAAACTAGATTCCATTGACCTTGTATTTCGCGTTTGGTCACGTAACGTCTTTTATTCATATATACTAGACGACTCTTAGTCGTTCACTCGTGCCCATGCATGCAGTCGCCCATAGAGCGGATGTTGTGATGGTGTCCCATGGTGACAACATCCCCAAGGTTGAAATTTTGAGTTTTAACCAAAATGAAATTGAAAGCGAGCCAAATATCGGCTAAAAAGGCATTTTTAAAATTTAGATATACGAGCTGCCTTTGACAGCATTTGTCTTACGGTTCTCTATACAACTATTATGTCTGATATTTATTAAGTAATTTTATAGCTGCTAGGGTAACAGCGATTCACGTTGACGAATGACTGTATTGCATGACGTTGCAGTCACGAAAGCACACCATCCTGTTTGGATGACCTGTTTGACCTCGGCCTATTTTCTTTGATATCTCAAGAGCCAGACAAGCTGTCGCTTGAAGCTGCTTGAACCAAAATATATTGGAAACGAGACCTGCATTCCTCTACTAAAATCGACTCTTTATTGTCATTAATAAATACAAATAATTGCTCAGCCCTTTCAAATACATCACAGTCATTTTCTAAAGAGTTTATCAAAGTCTTTGTTGATATTATGCAATGGAGAAGACAGCGATCAACACGCTCGCTATATTATTTGAACAAAAGATAGGCTGTTTGAGAAACCGATCAACATTGTGAACAAAAACAATACAATGCATAAAAAACTTATCCTCGTAATCACTGATACAAGTCCAAGGGTTCTTCCCTGTGTGAATGCAAGATTCCAATATGGCGTCCATGTTGTTTTTTATCTGTCTCTCATCGTGAGAGTAGTTGTCAATGAAGAACCTGCTTACTAAAACGTTAGTATGTCGTTGTTCCTCTGAGTTACATTTTAGTGCATTTGAGTTCATTTGAGTTTCATTAGAGTTCGTTTGAGTATCTTTTGAATTCTTTTGGCTTTTGAGTTCGCGGAACAACAAAGCATCGAACCTTTGAGCAAGCAAGTCGCTAGTGTGCGTGGCCACGTGGTGGCCTCGTTTTCATGGCACATTCTCGACTACGACGATAGATTGATAGAAAACCTAAACCTAGACTCGTGCCGGCCTAAAGGCCTGGGCACGAGTAATAACATCCGAAACATGAACGAAACAAGACGCATAGCTGCGTGAACTCGGGCTTTCTATGTAGTAAATCATGAGTTCTCTTTGTTAACATTGTCCCTTTAAATTCTCCATTCGTTTATTCTGCTGTGCTCTTTGACCTAAAAGCGCATTTATGCAGGCTTAGCCTTCTTTTCTAGAAAGACCCATCGGATTAAAAATTGATTTTTGTTTACCTGTGAAATAGTTTTTCAAACTAACTTATTTGGACTTCTGCAGTGTACTATCAATTTTAATCATGATATTTTGATTCATTTGCTTTATTAATAGCAACGTGCCGCTTTTACAATTATTTGAAAAGACAAATAAATGTATTTGAAAGTTTATCTATTTATCAGTTTATCTGAAGGCTTAGTGCTTGAAGTTCGGACCGGAAATCCGATTGTCGTAGGCTCAAATCACGCTGAGGGCATGCACGGAATTTAAGAGCTAAAATTTGTACACTCGTATATAGAAGCGTTCACATCCAACTAACACATTTCCGAGTGACAATCCAATCATTTACTTACATATCAGAATTGTTGGTTATTCTGCCTGCCTTCAAACAAACTAACTTTAATATAACTGATTTGCAATACTTACTTCAACACATTATTAGCAGAATTGATTCCCAGTTGGTGATCATTACAGATGAAAACAGTGTCAAACATTGACTACTGCTCTATGTTTTAACTTTATTAGACTACGTTGAATTCTGCTACTGAATTTAAGCACAAACCTTCCTTTATTTTCTTGGTTTTTAGCTTTCAAAAAGCAATACAATTTAGATGACTTGGGTATAGTTCAACAAATACGTTCGTATATTAAACAAACTCAAAAATGTTCCGGCTCGTAAATTGATCTCTCGTAAAGTTCGCGGACCGATTCGTTTCGAAAACGCTCGACATCTTTTAGTGTGGCCCTACCGCGAACAAGGTGTGCATTTGTATGTAGTTTGAGGGTATTAGACAACATATTTACCCTTAAATTTGACAGCGACATCTTCGATAATCCAGCCGCCATGATGTCCAACCATGTGCCCGAGTAATTAATTCGCATGCGCTCTACTATCTACACGCATGCGCTTTACCTACTAGACTGCGTTTTGCGTCGGAACGAGGAAAATAACGAAGCTCAATTTATAACTCGAGCATTCCTACGGAAGCCCGAGTAAAAATACACGATTTGTTATTGTGTCAAATATGCCGTTGTAGAAGTCTTTACAGCAAACAATTGAGATATATAGTGAAATAAGAAGTTGAATATGAAACTGGTATATTTTTGCATGTTGGAGATATCTAATACCTATGCATGATAATAGAAAGACAAAGGCACTAATAGCTGTTGACAGACAAACTGACTAATCAAGATATTTTTTAATTTAAGTTAGCCGATTCAAAAAAGGTCATTTGTTACGGTTAGCTATTTCCCGGAATGGTGAAGATTGCGTGAAACGGCTAGGGGAAGAGTACGAACGGAGCCGGTCATTGGAGCCTCCAGGGCTCCAGGGGCACGAGTGAACGCACGTGTGCGTCTAGTTTTTTTTTTTTTTTTTTCCTCTGTTCGTCCTGAGAGACTTCTGATTGGTTAAGAACGTAAAAACAATGCCCTTCATTCATCACCTTTGAGCGAACGCAAGCCAGGAACTTTAAGAATGCAAGATGGCCGACTACAAAGAAAATAGCTGTCAGAGACAGGCTTTTCCTGCAGTACAACAATGTAATTTGGAGCTTTTAACTCGAGATATACCTATATACTTATAAGAGCTTCAGAATGGGCTGTTATTTTGAGCTTCATCTCCAATACTTTGACCAAATATCGAACTCTAAATGGAGTACTTGAAAGCCGAGGCCCTCGCGATAACGACTATTTCCTATGATCTGAAAAACTACGAATTTCCCATCCTACATGTTGCTAAACGAACATACATAGAAGCAAGTCAATTATATTCCTCATTCAAGCATTCAAGCTAGAGATCTTGAGAGGTTTTTGTAGTGAATTTTAATTTAATATCGGAATGGCATGAAACTAGATTCCATTGACCTTGTATTTCGCGTTTGGTCACGTAACGTCTTTTATTACTCGTGCCCAGGCCTTTAGGCCGGGAACGAGTTATAAACTGCAAATGTTTTTTTTTTTCTTCTTCTTCTTTTCCTGTGTTCGTCTCGAGAATGCAGCATTCTTGAGCAATCGGTCACGTGTTACACCCCTGATTGGTTAAGAACGTAAAAAACAATGCCCTTCATTCGTCACCTCCGTAGTGAACGCCAGCGAGGAACTTTAGGAATGCAAGATGGCCGACTACAAAGAAAATGGCTTTCAGAGACAGGCTTTTCCTGCAGTAGCACAATGTAATTTGGAGCTTTTAACTCGAGCTATACCTATATACTTATAAGAGCTTCAGAATGGGCTGTTAGTTTGAGCTTCATCTCCTATACTTTGACCAAATATGGAACTCTAAATGGAGTACTTGAAAGAGAACCCTCGCGATAAACATGGATAAAGAGTATTTCCTATGAGCTGTGAATCTACGAATTTCTCATCCTACATGTTGCTAAACGAACATACGTAGAAGCAAGTCAATTGTATTCCTCATTCAAGCATTCAAGAGATCTTGAGAGGTTTTTGTACTGAATTTTAATACGGAATTCTAGAGCAGACCATTGCATGGAACGGATAGGTTCCATTGACCTTGTTGGTCACGTAACGCCTTTTATTATTTAAAAGATCCGAAACATGAACGAATCGAAAAAATTCACGATTTGTTATTGTGTCAAAAACGCCGTTGTAGAAGTCTTTACAGCAAACAATTGAGATACATAGTGAAATAAAAAGTTGAATAAACTGGTATATTCGCTGGTAATATTTTGCATGTCGACTAATAGCTGCTGACAGACAAATTGACTAATCAAATATTTTTTAGTTTAAGTTAGCCGATTCAAAAAGGGTCTTTATGTTACGGTTAACTATTTCCCGGAATGGTGAAGAATGCGTGAAACGGCTCGGGGAAGAGTACGAACGGGGCCGGTCATTGAAGCCTCTCCTAGAAGGGGCTTCCGGGGCACGAGTGAACGCACGTGTGCGTCTAGTTCGAATTAAGGACGGTGACCACTAATTGCGATCCATTTTTAATTCAATTTCTCTACATTTTTCCTATAGAGGCTGTGTATAGGGCTTTTGATTTATGAAAAAAAAAAAATTGGGGCTATCCATGCATTTAACGGAGATAATTAATGCTAAATGTAGCCAATAATCGCTGACCAGCCATTTTTTGCATTTCCAATAAAATATTATTTCTTAAAACGCTCATTCATAAAGAAGGCCAATGAAATTAATAACTTTGAAAGGTCGATTCCCTTAAGATAAAAGAGAAAACTCTTTTTTTTTTTTTAAGGAGTTGACACACATTTTTTTCGATTTTTTTAACTTTGGAAGCTGGACATCCAACACTATTTTGCAAAAAATTATATCGCAAATAATTTTGTGTACCATAATTTTTTGTATACATATAGCTTAATTAATCTAGAAGCAAACGAGAAAATAAAATTATGGGGTATCCATGCGATTTAAAAAGTTATTTGCTGATAAACGCACGACAACTTATTAGAATCTGCCTAAATAACCACAAATTCCCCAGCCCTCCCTAGAGAGTGGTAAGTAAATACAATGCATTATGGGACATTTTCAAGATGGCGGCCAACGTCATTCGTTAGTCCTGTTGGTCAAAAGAACCGTTTTTATGCGCTTTCAGTTATCCAGAATGAATTTAATTTTAGAATATGAGAAATCATGTGTTTTTCTTCTCAAAATCAGAATTTTCTTCTCCAAAATTCGTAAAACTAGTTTGTTTTCACGATGGTTTTTGTGCGAAACACGATCTTCGAAAAAAGGTTTATTATTCAAATGTGTGTGTGACGTCTCGCGCGCGCTCGTTAACATGCGCAGAACAAAGTACGCTCTGCGATTGGTGACCACCGTCCTTAATTGCCGTTTCAAACAGGGTCCCCTATACCCCCCCCCCCCCCCCCCTTTGCAAAATGAAATCACGTAGAAATATTTGGTCTTTTCACGCGTCACGGATAATTAAAAAATCTCTTTAACGTTCACAAAAATATCAAAAGGTGCTTTCACGTGGACGCAAAAAGATTTTAGACCTTAAGGCGCTGTTACACGGTGCAATTCATTTTCTTGCAACTTGCAATGCAACGCCGTTGCGTTGCAAGTTGCAGAAGAGATTGCGCGTGTAACACCCTTCTCTGCAACTTGCAATGCAACGTTGCAAGTTGCAGAAAAAGTTGAACGACTTTCTACTTTTTGCAATGTTGCGAAGCACGTTGCAGCGTGTACACTGTAAATTTTAAAGAGTAGTTTTTACTCCGAAAATCGAGTAGCAAAACGGTGACAGAATGCCCCCGATTTCGGAGTTAAAATTACTCCACTGTGGAGGGAGTTAAAATAACTCCATGTGAGGAGTAAAAAAAGTACTCTGCATTTGGAGTAAAATTGACTCTTTCGGGGTGGTTATTACTCTGCATTTCGAGTAAAATCAACTCAGTACCCATATTATAGGATGATAAGAACTTCTCTCAATTTGTAGTTAAATAGGCCAGGTTTTGTGACAAAATTACCCGGAATTTGGAGTCGGGGATTGATCGATTAATATAAATTTCATTTTCAAAAACAACAAAAAGCTTTCTTACACAAAGAAACTGAAATAGAAAGTCCCCATTCTACAAAAGACTAAAAAAGTCTTTACTTGAATTCCCTTGCGTGAAAAAAAGATAGAAAAGGTCAAGGAAAATTGTCTAATCTAGAACAATTTTAGATATCAGAATCAAAAGATCGATAAGCCTGACTTTTTCTGGATTTTTCTCCAACTGATGGAAATAACAATCACGCGAACGCTCGCCATCACAAACCCAACGGCAAATACTAAACGGAAAACAAATCAATCTTTAAAAATAAAGAAATTTTTATGATGATCATGAATTCCAGGTTGAAATTTTCGTTTTTGTTTCATACATTAAGTGTCAAGAAGATAGATGACATTGTTTAGTTTTTATGAAAGCGAAGTTGAGTTAACTCACCAATTCTGCAGTGTCAAAGCCTGATTCAAAAGAAAACTTTGAATCACAACCTATAAAGAGTCGTTTTTCTTCCTAAAAACAGTTGTAACAAAGAAAAAACACAAAACCTTTAACAAAACATAATTTATTTACTATATATTCTACTCTAAAGAGCGAGTTTTTAATTGACAAAGTTGTCCCAGAACACTTAATGTGAAAGCTTACGAAGGGCTTGTCAATACGATAACTTCAAAGAGCAAAAATCCAACAAAAAAGATCTCAATCGTCTAAAAAATTATACCAAAGCAATCATAGAATTTTTTTGGCAGTCTGAGATATCAGATGAAAGATAAGAAATTATTAGGAAGTACCTTATAGAGTAATTTTGTTCAACACCTCTGTCCACCATTTTGTTTCTCAAAACTGCTCTATTGTCTAACTTAGCTTTGGCGCTAGATGAAACGTTGCGTGCTGATTGGTGAAAATTCAATTTCATTGTTTTTCCGGTGTTTTCATTGGCTAAAATCAAAGTAGAGTTATTTTAACTCCCCTGTTTCCTCCAACTACTCCACTCTAAATGGAGTTGATTTTACTCCACTTTTCACAACTCCAGAACTGGAGTAAAAACAACTCTAGTTCCTGTTCAGAGGAGTAGATTTTACTCCTTCTTTGGAGTCACTTTTACTCCTTTCAAATTACTCTCCTTGTCAGAGTACTTTTTACTCTACCGTAAGAGTAAAAACAACTCTCTAAAATTTACAGTGTAACATCTATCCAGCAACCTGCAATGCAATCCCTGTCGCAAATGACCAATAAGAACATAGTGGCCACGGATATATCTGGTTTTTCGAAGGCCAAGAAAGAGTTGCGTTGCGAGTTGCAAAGAGAATTGCGAGCGTCTGACATCTTGTCAGCAATCACAGTCTTTATTTAATAGCATTCATTATAAAACTAACTGATTAAAGTTTGTTTATAAAAATATGAATCGCACCCTGTGGCGGATAAATAATACTTTTGTATTACAGAGAATCTGATAAAGAATACATGTAAATGTACTTGTTTTGGTTGCGGATGTGCACATTAAACATCTGTCGATTTAGCTGAACTAGTGAGAGCAGTCTGTGTAAATAAAGCAAAGTTTCGATTCACCAGAATTTTTAGCGATATGATGTGGCTGTCTGTGAGATTTTACCTCTTTGAAGAACGTTCGAATACAACTTATCGTCTTGTAGCTTCAACTTAGCTTCGATCGATGAAAAGCTTGTAAAAGAACATTGCCTTCCCCTAGAAATATCACTTAACATTTTGTGACCTTGATGCATACTTCTAGTAACATAAACAACTTGATAATGGTTGTGAATAACAATGGTTTACCTCGAAAAAATACCCAGCTGAATCCTAATTCATACCATGTTGCCATCCTGTTTCTCACATTGTACAAACACAACTAAATCCGCCTGAGTAATCTCGCAACTGCTCAAGACTGCTCTTAACCAGTTGTAGCGACCAGTTTCGCGTGGTGAGTGCAGTTGTCATAATTACTCGGGCTTCCTGTGGAATGCCCGAGGTATAAATTGGGCTTTGGTGTCGTTTCGACGCAAAACGCAGTCTAGTAAGTAATGCGCATGCGTGTAGTCAGAAAGGTGCATGCGTCGAGAGCTACTTTGAAAAGCACATGGTTATCGGTGGTCATCATGGCGGCCTGCAGGATGTCTTGCGATGCAAGGGTAAATATGATTTCTAGTACGCTCAAACTACATACAAACGCACACACTGTTCGCGGTAGACCCACACTAAAAGATGTCGAGCGTTTTCGAAACGAGTCGGTCCGCGAACTTTAAGAGAGATCAATTTACGAGCGAACATTTTTGAGTTTGTTTACGAACGTATTCGTTGAACTAATACCCAAGTCATCTAAATTGAATAAAGGAAAGTTTGTGCTTAAACTCAACGTAGTCTAACTGATTATAGTTAAGACATAGAGCAGTTAAAACATAGAGCATGATCACCAACTGTGAATCAATTCTGCTAATAATCCGTGTTGAAGTTGTAGAGTCAGTGTGAGTATTGCAAATCAGTTACCGTAAATGACCAAATAGACGCCCACTCTCTAATAAACGCCCCTCTCTAATAAACGCCCCTCTCTAATAAACGCCCCTCTCTAATAAACGCCCCCCCTTTCCACCCTAAATGTAATGAGAAAAAACAACAACAAAGGCTTGCCAAATGACATTCATTTACTAGGTTCTTGCTCCATCAGCAATGGCTTTCTCATTATATCTTGATGGATCTCGATTTCAAAGTAGGGGTATCGTTCTTTGATGGCTTTTATTTCCTTACAAAGAATGTCGGCAATCTTTCAAAATATTGATTTTGATGTTTGTTAATTCGGATGATTTAGATAATTGAAATAAACGCCTCTCTCTAATAAACGCCTCTTATCTAATAAACGCCCCTCCTTCATGTACGAAAATTTAATAAACGCCCCGGGCGTTTATTTGGTCATTTACGGTATATTAAAGTTGGTTTGTTTCAAGGCAGGCAGAATTACCAACAATTCTTCTGTAAGTAAATGATTGGATTGTCACTCGGAAATGTGTTAGTTGGATGTGAATGCTTCTGCGAGTGTAAAAATTTCAGATCTTAAAAATTCCGAGCCCTCAGCGTGATTTGAGCCTACATTCAAGCACTGACCCTTCAGATAAACTGATAAACTTTAAAATACATTTATTTGTCTCTTCAAATTATTGTAAAAGTAGTTGTTATTAATCAAGCAAATGAATCAAAATATCATGATTAAAATTGATAGTACGCGGCAGAAGTCAAATAAGTTAGTTTGAAAAAAACATTTCACGGGTAGTGACTAAACAAAAATCAATTTTTAATCCGATGGGTCTTTCTTAACCTAGGCTCCAGGGGTTTATTATTCGCTTTCTTTAGAGAGTTTTTCTCTTATCAAGTAAATAAACGTCGGAAGGCGACGATAAACCCCTGGAACCCAGGATAGACCTTTCTAGAAAAGAAGGATTTTAGGTCAAAGAGCACAGCAGAATAAACGAATGGAGAATTTAAAGGGACAATGTTAACAATTAAAGAGAACTCATGAGTACTACATAGAAAGCCCGAGTTCACGCTATGCGTCTTGTTTTAAGGTAATTCCGTAGTTTTGCAGTGCGCATCTCTACTGTGCATAGCATAGTTCAGCCTATTTTGATTTGTTCGATTGTAAAAGATACATATTTGACTTAAAATGATGCAAGTTTTAGTCTTATGAAGTTTTTAACAGTAGACACGCCGTTACTCGCCTCAGTCCTCTTCGGTCACAGGCTGTTTACGACGTCTTGTTTCATACTTTAGCGCATCGTAGCGCGGAAACAAGCACGGGCACCTATTCTTTTTATTTTTGCAAATCAACGGTAATAAGGTTGTCTATCATATATATGATTATAACTAGCCATTTCTAATAGAAAGTGAAGTGCTGCAAGCAGAAAACAGCTGGTGTATCCACGTTAGCAGAACTGTTCCCCTAAATTAAAACGCACGAAAGTACAGTACACCGCTTTCTCTGATATATGAAATGTTTCTTGTCTATCTCCTGTGCGTTGTGTGACGAACACTGCTAGTTGACCTTCAATGTTGAACTACAAAACATAATTGTCCAGGATCAGTGTCGGACACACACAGTTCAAAATATTTAGCACTGAGTAAAATGGAATGTATGTAGGGTCTGGAGGAGAATATGCGTATTTAATATATGAGTAGACTGAATAGCGTGGAAGGAAAGCAGTGTTGTGAATAGAGCGTAAAAAGCATAAAAAAACGTATAGTAAAATAGTACAATGTGAGTAAAATGATAATGGAAATATACTGGTGAATAATTTAAAAATAAATCTTAGTGAGCTCAATTAGAAGGAAAAGTGTGGTCGTGTATAGTACAAGGGGAACCGCCGGTACGTCGTCGAAACTGCTTGTGTTCTATTCATCAGGAGCAAGATACAAAGCAGCGGATGTAAACCCACGCGTTCGTAACTTTAAAGCGCTTAAAGTCTTGCCCTACGCATGTTCGATGACCAATGGTACGAGAGACGCCACAGTGGAGGGTAGAGGGGTGTAAAGAATGAACAAAGGACACGATTGTATGGTTATAGATTAGAGTAAATAAACGTGACTTACTAAGGTGACGTACGGGGTGAACAAACCCCTTGAAGTGACTTTTATAGGCTTTGTTGACGTATTCCATCTTACACTCTAAAGTAACGAAGGAAGGGCTGTAATGTGATAGGGGGCGTAGTGTTGTGGGCGTCGCGATGGGGTAAGTTGGTACGGTGCATCAAGTGATGGGTTCCCTGTGCGTGGAGTGTAAAATTGGAGCGGGAGGGGAAGGGGGTGTGTGTATTCGGTTACCTGTGTATGTTTGGTAGGACCAGGAGCCCATTACTATTATTGATGCGAGCGAGCGAAGCGAGCGAAGCAGCAACACTAATCTCGACGGGATTCCTGTTTACTCAATGGCCGGTGGAGGTCTGGGCATCTTATTATGGGATTCACGACCATTCACGGCCTTGGTCAACTAACTCTCAGTCAACTAACTAGCGATGGATGATTTCGTTCCCATGAGCCATCTCGGCCGGCTCCAATTCAAAATGGCGGTCGTAGGTGCAGTGTAAATGATGCATGTTTTTCAGTGACTTACCGAGCACATGGGCTTACATTCTCGTACTCATTGCAAGAAAGAAGTTCCAAAACTCAGTTCTAGCTGGCTTTTGAGGTAAGATCAAACAATCTCTCAAGAGCAAACTATACCATCTACGTACAGAGACGCTGTCCGGCCTTAAAGTGCCCCTAACCCCTAAAAAGAAATTTTGATAATCGTTTCTTTATTAATGGAAAAGCCTTATGGTGAAATATTTCAGGATAAAATCATCTCCTTTGTGAGGATTAAGGCATTTGAAATCTGAAAATGCAAATGAGATGACGTAGAAAAAGGACTACTTAAATACACCTGTACTGTAAGGAGGCAGCATGGTCGAGTGGTCAGAGCGTTGGTCTCGCAATCTGGTGGTCCCAGGTTCGATTCCCGCTCTGGCCACTAGCTGAGACTGAATTTGTTCCGATTTCGATTAGTTCAAATTCAGTTTCTCGACCATGCTTGTAATATAGCCAGCTGGTTTGCTTCCTTGCCAGTTGGGATTCTTAATCCATTTATGTTTGATTTATATGATTTAGTTAGGATTTGTATATTGAGCTGAAAAGCCCTGTTGAGGGAGTCTCAATCATGTATGTATTAATGTATTAATGTATACACCCTTTCCGAGAAACTTTGTCACCCGTGAAGCGAAAAGCGCATAAACTAGTGGCGCGGGGGATCATGGGAAATATGTATATTCAATTAACTTAACCATGCATGACGCGTAGCACGCTTGTCTGAGGAGACGCGGGATTTTTAAAAGAGCCATGGCCGACACAGTATGCATTAATGTAATGCTAAAAGTTTATACGCATGAGAACAAAAATCAATTTTCCATGTTTTGTTTGAGAGAAGTACCAGTATTCAAAAATGTCCAAGAGTTTAAAAGCTATTTAGTGAAGAAACATGCTGAAGAGATAAGCCCAGCAAAGGACGCCAGCAGTTTTGATATTGGTTATTTTGGCACGAGAGGGAGAAAACTAACGATTTGTACAGATGAATTAACACCTAAGAGAGGCCTATTTAACTGAGAGCCAAAACTATGTCACATTTTGGTTGAAGCCACATACAATGAGTTTGCCAAAGAAACGAGTGACTGTGGACGACGACAAGGACGGTGACGACGAAGTCATGTGCCTTGATTTCAAGGCGTCAAACAACACGAAGAAAAGTAGGTATACTGAGTACTTAAGCGTGACACAATTCAAAGAAGAGAACAACCGTTATCCTAGCTGTCTGTTTATAATTTTTCTCTTTTGTTGATAAAATCGAACTGTTTACTGAATAATTCTGTTTTAATAATAAGGTTTTAGATTTTAGAATCATTCATGCACGGCGCACGTGAAAATTTAAAGGGAACCCTATCAAAAACGAATACATTATAAAATGCTACTTCTTTCCTTCCGAGTTCATAATGTTGTGACCTATATTATGGGATTAAAAATGCTCCATTGCTATATTTACAGTTTAGAATATTTTGACACATGGTATTGTTAAAAATTGAAAGAGCCAGGGTTTTTTTTTTTTTTTGCTTTTCGTAGATCAAAGCTCGAGGGATGATTCTTGAACAGCTTGTTGAGTTGAGGAACCTTAAAGATACCAATGTACTTAGCAATGATGAGTTTGAGGAACAGAAGAAGAAGAATTAAGATGTTAGAAGGATCTCAAGAAACTTTAATTATCATGTAGACAATTATGTACACTGTTGCTGTTTTATTTGTTATTGAGTATCATTCACATGCCTATAAGGGACGGACCATTAGAAAAGTGATGGGGGGAGAGGGGCTACAAAATCAAAAATATATATATTTCCAGTAAAGAAAATTCAGAAAAAAAATTGCTGCCATGCAAGGCGAAAAATTACGGTTATCCCCCAAAAATTTATGCCGTTTTCAACTCTCCCCCCCCCCCCCCCCCCCCCCCCAATAATAAGAGTATGGGAGGACTTTACAAGTAATTAGTAAATCGTAAATAGTTTCTAATGTCTGCATCAGAGATTTGCATGAAGGCTTCAAACATCATTTCCTCTGGATTATCGCGGCATACTTGCCACACGACATCATTTGCTCTAATCCAACTTTTTTCTTGAGCGAAAACGTTCTCACATGGATTGACGTCAGGGCTATAAGATGCCAAGAATACCACAAGCGCGCCGCTAGTATTTATAGCTTGAACTACACGACGACAGCGGTGAATTGTAGCATTATCTGTAAAAAAAACGCAATGAAAATGTCGTCGTAAAGATTTATGCATTGCAATAAAACAAAATTTCTGATGAAAACGGCTTGAGTGCTTATAATTACCCATTACAACCACAGAACGAGGATTAATCCCATCAAACGGCTGTAGATTAGGAATAAGTTTTTCATTCACAAATTCAATTTCTCTTCATTAGTATTCCCGCGGCGGATACGTACTCAAGTCTATTATTCCTTCCGTGCAGATGACAGGAATAGCAGTAATCCTTGGACCCCAATTGCCATACCATCTTTGTGTTTGAGCTCGATAGCCTCGAAAACTGTATCCAAATCGTCTTGAAATGCGTTTATCCTGGAATTCGGGAACATTTGTTATAATCTCTGTCAGTGTGACAAACCAGTGAGATCAGTTAAATGAAAAGTTGCAACAATTTAATTTGTTATTTTTAGTTCATTGAATTTTACTGCCTTTACACGGTACCGGTTGAAATTTTAACCGGTCGAAAATAAAACCGGTACATGCTGTTTACATGGAACCGTCTCTTTTTTGGACAACACTATCTTCCGTTTACACGAAAATTTGCACGGCTAGCCGTTTGATTTTTTGTACGGTTAGTCTGGCTCCGTGTAAACAAAACATTTACACGTACAAATTTTCAACCGATTAAAATTTCAACCGGTACCGCGTGTAAACGTAGCCTTAGAATACAATATGTATGATCACAGAAACACGCATTTAACACTTAATTCAGCTTACCATTTTACGTGTGATACCATTTCTTTTGAAATAGTCGTACAAAGTAGACACAGCAACCCTGGCACTACATACTCCTTCAATGTGTACAGAGCTCGGATAGAGTTCTTTCTGGGTGTTCTAACAATTCTTGCATCAAAACGGCTTGTTCTTGTTGCGAAAGTGAATACGAACCAGCTGGTCTTCCTGGTTTTTGTCAGCACAAACACTTCCTTTCTCGTAATATCGTCGGGAGAATCGTAACACAGACTTTGAAGACATTCCAAGGCGAACTGCAATGTCACTTTTGCTATGGTTTAAGCCATACAGAAGTACGCTTCTCATCCGTAAATCGTCACTTAATGCTCGCTGCATGATTGGTATGAACGACACTAGTGAAAAACGTCTGCGCATGCGTGCATATTACGATGTTTTCTTAAGAAATGTTTGAGTTTTAGCCTGAAATGAAATGCTCGTGTTCTCGGTGTATACATAAAATTTAACTTGTATACTTTTGTGAGACAAAGATATTGTATTTATGAAGACATTATATGAATACTGGCCCTAAGTTTCAAGAAATAACCTTAAGTTTTGACATTTTGTGAAAACCATTGTTGAAGGCAAGCGTAAAAACGAAATTTGCATAATTTACAAAAGCACGAAGACTTGACTACGAGCATGCGCAGACGTTTTTCACTAGTGTCCACGTGGCCGAATGTAAACAGTCCCATGATCCCCCGCGCCACTAGTTCATACGCTTTACCCTTCACGGGTGACAAAGTTTCTCGGAAAGGGTGTATCCAAAAACACTAGAGATGGATTTTATACTATTTTTTCATTTGCAAAACATTTTCATTGCTAAAGTACAAAGTTTGGTGAATGTTTTTGCCACCTAACTCAAACACACTTGTTCCAAAATTGAAGACAAAATCACGCAAATTCCTTTTTCTACGTCATCTCATTTGCATTTCCCGACTTGAAATGCTTGTTGATGCTCCAAAAGGAGATGATTTTATTCGGAGATATTTCACCATTAAACATTTCCATTCATGAAGAAACGATTCTCAGAATTTCAATTTAGGGCCAGTTAGGGGCACTTTAACTAATTGCCAGATCGAGTCCATTGGAGCACGGTGAGAACTGATCTAAACCAATCGACTTATCGTCCATGCCATTCAGCCAAACCGACCAAAACCACTGCCCATTGTGGCAAACAAATCGAATCAATTGTCCATTGAGGCAAACAAAACAAATCAAAACAAGCGTTCATTGTCAGAGAGTATCGAGGCAAACCTGAACCGAAGCAATCGTCCATTGAGGCAAATATACCGAAAGTTAAATTACTATTACCGTACCTTTTATTATAACTGACAAATAGTTTAATAATGATTTTAGTTACTACTGTTTCTCATTATTTAGGCTTTTTCGTTTAAGCTTAAAATGTACAAGCATATTATTTCCTGTTGTCGTTATATTTTATTGCATTTAAGGTTTAGACCTTTGTACTTCCACTATTAAATAAATTTACTCCTTAAAGAAATTTATTTCTTGTTGTTGTGTTTTGTTTTGTTTGTGTGTGTGTGTGTGTGTGTGTGTATGTAGGGGGGGCGGTTGCAAATAAATATCAAGTACAACTACAATCTTGTTTCTGCTCATTAGCATCTCATTTGCATTGAATTTTGCACACGTGACTTTAGATGTTTGACTTAGACCTAAGTAATGCTATGAAGGAATAAATATGGCGATTATATCTAACAGTGTACGTTCCTCACACCTTCAGATCAAAATTTACCAAACTCCAGACACAATCACATATACTAGCCGCATTAATTTGCAAAGACAGCTCGCAGCACTTCACTTTCTATTAGAAACAGCTATAGTTACTATTAGTAATGGGCTCCTGGTAGGACTGAAGAATGGGGAGTAAAAAATGGCGGCGTGGATTGTAAGGGATAATGTGAATCGGGCAATATGAGGGGAAAATGTGGTTAGTGTGATGTAGGAGTTGAGAGGGGTAAAATGGTGCCGGTATGAGGTGAAAGGGGAGTGGGATGTGGGGTGGTCTAAGGGAGAGTTTGGAGGATATATTAATTATTCTTTTAGACTATTTAGCAGCTTACAGAATCATAAACTCGTGAGATGGCGAGCGCCAGAAGACTGACTTACCATTGATCAATTCTCAATTCTCTGAATCCTTTCCTCCACTCGTTATTTATCTTTCTTATTTGAACTTGATTTGGGATGAAATGTTAGATTATTAGTTTAAAATTTATATATAATATACTTCATTTTATGTTTTCTTTTTGTTCTCGCAGGTATACAAGATCACTTGGCCAGAATCATTAAAGAGATATGATGTCAAGGAGATCGTTAAACGAGCAAAACATCGAATAGGAGACACCTTTTATGACTTACTTGAGAACAACTGCGAACATTTAGTGTCTTGGTGTATATGTGGACTAAACGTCAGCCAACAGTTAGAAGAATGGTATTTTAGTGTAGTTTGCGTCAGAGAAAGCGTATATGCCATTTGTGGATCATTGAAAGACACCGCTACCAAAAAAACTATGAGTATCAAAGTTTTCGCCAACATTTCAGATGAGTTGGTACAGAAGTTTGGCATCAAGCCCTCGCATCTTGGCTATATAATTGGCTTTCTTTTAGAAGCGGGGCTAGCTGCTTATCGGTGCAGAAAGGCTTACAAAAAGTGGAACGATAGTAGATATACCGACGAAGAATTTCAAACCAAGATGGTTGAAATCCTCATAAATGGAATCTGTACATGTTTTGGAGGTGTAGCGGGATCAGCATTTGGCATCTCTGGTGGATCAGCTGGTAGTCTGGTTGGAGGAGCTGCTCTAGGACATTTGGTCGGGTTCTTCTTGAGTTGGTGCTACCAAAACAGGCAGTACCTCGATGGATAAACTCATATTGATGTTACTATAGTTACTCAAAGGCTACCTTGATGTTATCGGATCTTATCAGGACAGACTTGTAGTACACCGTTTGTAGAAGACGCGAATTCGAAAATCTAAGAAGAAAAGACGATACAAATCCATTTTGGATTAGAGCGACCTTTTTGAAAAACAAAACAAGACAAAACCAAAAGAAAGAAAGAAAAAAGGAAAAAAGAAAAAAGAAGAAAAAAAGAAGAAACACAATCATTAATAGTATCTCTGCTGACTAGCTAATTGTGTAAGAACACCTTCATAAAATAATAAGAAGTGTTTTGTAAATAGCACATGCATATTAATTACCTGTCATTAGGAAATGATTTGCAATTATACCACGCCCTACGTTATAACACGTTATTCAGAACAGAAACAACTCGACGTGTCGATTATTATCAAGAGCATGATATATTGATAAATTGTAGATAACCAACAAGATTATAAAAGACTTTGGTCTTTGTAAGACTGAAATAATCGAAAAAAACTCTGCGTCTTTCAAAAAGACTGCTAGATATATTTATAAAGTGATATTCACTTATTACAGTAGCGTACATTGTACTCCTGAGTGGACCTGTTGTCTTGTTGATTGCAGTTGTTTACATATTAAAATTGTAACAAAATATAATAATGATTATTTATATAGCGCCTAGACAGAACTGCTCTAGGCGCTAAAGAAAATAAAGATTATAAGAAAAATATATTACATATAAGAAAGAAAAAGAAAACTAAATATATTATATAAAGAAAGAAAAAAAGAACTATTACAAATTAAAAGCTTATTTAAACAAATGAGTTTTAAGAGTTGATTTGAAGGACGAAAGACTTGTGATTTTTCTTATTGAAGATGGAAGTGAGTTCCAGAGTTCTGCGGAGCTGAGACGGAAAAAAGCGATATCATTTTCAAAATTGGGGCACCAAAAGGTATTAAACTTTGACAAAATGCAGTGAGATCTATAGCCTGTGAACAGGCTCTCTGTCTGTTCACAGGCTATGAGATCTACGGCAGAGATTTCACGAGTATCAGACTGAGTATCATGCAGACTAAGTACAAGTGTAGAGAGAACTGACAATTTCAAAGGCATATCAATAAAGTTACCCAATAAAGAAAGGGGTAAGACTTTCGACCCCAGGCGGGGCATCCCCGTCTAAAACTTGGTCGAGCACCCCCGGGACAAGACATTTCCGACGTTAAGACAAGTAAAATTATTGTGTGATTGTTCTGTGAATAGAGTATCGGACTATAAACAACTTTTGATGTTGATAAAAATAGAGATGAATATCCACCATTAGAAGGAATGCACCGACATAGGACTTGTTCATTCTGCGAAATGGTAAAGCCATTTGAATAATTTTTGAATAATTTATCGATAAAAGTAACTGATGGATACAATGAATTTTTGCTTATAAGAAATTAGAAAAATCATGTTGCATTTTATAGCTTGTGGTGTGACATTATTTTATATCCGAGCTTTCGGGCCTTCGGACCATCGTCGGGAATCAAACAACATGACACCCTAGTACACCAAATATTTAGATTTAAGCATTGATAGGTGATGAGGACTAACATCAAAATCGTTTAATATCTAATTTAGCTGAAACTTTATTGAAATTAAAGTGAAGTACTCTTTAAGATCCATTTGATAACTGGATAGTTTGTTTTCTGATAATTCTCATGGGAAGTATTAGATTTTTATGAATCTTTTGAGGTGTCAATAATACGTCATACACTCAACCCAAGCAATCAGCTCCATACATTTCTTTTTCATTTGTAATTAAAATATCTCAGCGTAATTATTCTACAATGAAGAAAACTGTTCAAAAATAAATCCTTAGCTTAAATAACGTAGGAAAATTCCTCACACAAACTTTTAGTGTGAAAGAAATGAAATAGCTTAAGGAACTAAACATAAAGAAATGTATGGAACTGAATGTTTAGGTTGAGTGTATGACGTCACATGAACGATTTTGATGCTAGTCCACCTTTAAGAACTTATATGATATTCAAGTTGATTTTGGATGGGAGGGGGAGGATGCCTTGATTCACACTAACCTGCAGCTATTAAAGCACCCTAATGAGAGATTTGTAACCTATCTTTAAGTCACATCTAAGATACATTTTATTGCCTCTCATATTCTTGGGGTGCATGTGACGTCACGGCAGCCATCTTGGTTGACCTTCAACAAAAGATTTCTCATTAGCGTTTATTGTTTGGTCAACCAACATGGCTACCGCTTCATTGTCTTTGGATTCCCAAAGGTTTGGATGCACCCCAGCAATAAATAGCTTTGATGTTGATAGGTCTGCAGAACTGGCATGTTCTTTAAGCACAGCAACTACAGCTGAGCTACTCCCACAAGTAGACGTACATGATATACAGTTTGTTAAAGAGTTTGTCGTTTAGCAAATTGCTAGCTAGTAAACAAAATGGTACCCTGGGCTCCAGGGGTTTATTATTCGCTTTCTTTAGAGAGTTGTTCTCTTGTAGGCGAGCGCCGAAGGCGCGAGAAGCGAAAATAACTATCAAGTAAATATACGTCGGAACGAGACGATAAACCCCTGGAACCCAGGGTAACAAAATGGGTGTATTTTGTGAAAGAACGATTTTAATATTTAGATAGCAGGTCCACATCAGCCTATGGCTGCCTTATAAATTATATTTATTAACCTGCTTCACCAAATAAAAGTATGTATGTATGTATGTATTGTAGATTTTTGCCCAAAACCCGGCCTTAAGGTACTTAAGGGGGGAGGGGAGGAGGGGGTTTCTCTTCCTTTCCTCCCTAGCCTCTCTCCCTCCCTCCCTCCCCTTCCCTCCCCAAAGCCGGCCACACAGGGCGATGGCTATAAAAACACTCGACATTCCTGCTGTGAACATGCCGTGCCGTCAACGGGCTGTCACAAAATCGAAAAAATGATCTAATATGCAACTCAATAAAATCACACACAAAATCTGATCTCTGAGAACAAAGAGCCAATTGCTGGGTTGTATGTGACGTCACGGCAGCCATCTTGGATGAACTTCAACAAAAGATTTCTCATTAGCGTCACTTGTTTGTTCATCCAACATGGCTACCACATCATTGTCTTTTAATTCCCATTGGAATGGATTTGATTTTTTGCACGAAATCGAATAGCGCCAACTATCGGATAAATAGGTTTTATCGAGACGGAATAAAATCATATTATATAGAATTATTCTAAGAAAAGAAAGGGTTTATTAAACGGATAGTCCTTCCCTCCTTCAATTGGCAAAAGGAATCTCAAGCTTTCTAGGAAACCCCTAGTCTCCTTCGCAGCAGTTTTTTGTTTCGGGATCACGAAACAGAAAACGGCTGCGAAGGAGACTATAAATCCCCTGTATTTGTTACAGGACAGAATGTAGAACAAATATTTCCAGTTTTAAAATGTATTTTTATTGTTGAAGAATTATTAACGGATGTCGCGCATGTACAAAGTACGAGTTACAAGCCCGCGTTGTCCTTAAAGGCAAGCCTTGACCAGAGAGTCATATGATGGTCGTATGATCCACGTACCAGTCTAGCCTGACCTTGATCAACCTTGATCTTACGAAAGCTCTTTGGCTTGGCCTGTACGTGTTTCTTAGCTTCTATGACTCCTTGCCCCCTGAAGTTTATTAAGATAATCGGACACTTAAACTCTGCCCGAAAACCGCTTAAACTAAAAGCTTCTGTGACCTTTCAATGACCAAATGCTTCCTTGTAGATCGTACTTCAATCGTCCGATAACTGATTTTTATATCTTTCCCTTTTATTGTCCAAACTTTACAATTTTTAGCTTTCAATTATGAGGCAACGCCTCTAGAAATTTCCTAGTTCAGGGCCGTAGCAAGGGGAGGGGCAATGGGGGCGCTCGCCCCCCCAATAATTTTTCAACGGTTTTTCAATTTTTGAATTTTTAAATTTAAAGTTTTAAATTTTAAATGACTACAATATTCAGTTGTCGTATATATAACACATTGCTACAGAATTTAGTGTAAAAAGTGCACTGTTACAGTTCTAAGCTGACATGTATCGAGCGAGCCGCCAATTCTTAGGTATCTTTGAAATGTACACTCCAAAAAGTATGCGCTGAGTGGCCCGCGCTTCGCGCTCGCAATTAATATTCCATATCAACTTTATGGTTAAAAAGTGGTACTATATTCGGAAAATCTAAAGATGGTACCTACATTGCTTTTAAAATACAACTGAGCTCTTGACGACTAACTACATCACGTTTCATTCCCCACAAAAAAGTTGAAAAAATTCAATTTTGTAAAAAATGGCCATTTTTTGCCAAGTGGCTTGCACTTTGTGCTCAATGTAGCTATATATAACACTGGCCCAAGAGAAACATCCCAAAACAACTTAGAAACGGTGGTTGAGAACTCCTTTTCTGCCGAAATTCGTACCGAGCGGCTCGCGCTTCGCGCTCGCTATAGCTAAATATTGTATTCTACCACATCACCTACAAACTATGAGTACGATTTGAACCTCAAAAAACATACAAGTTTGACTACCATCGAAACGAAGGGGATCACATGTACACCCCCAGGCTTACTAATTAGAGGAGTCATGTGCACGCTAGGACCCTACGGATACGCCCATACATAAAGCATCACGAGGTGCAAATTTACTTTTGTCTTTCGTTCACTATAATGTGACTTGAAATCCCGAGAGCCCCCCCAATAATTTAGACCTCGCTACGGCCCTGTAGTTAATATCGAATGATTTTGACAACTTGGCACTTAATTAGATTTTCCAACAAAGCCCTATAAAAAGGGTTGCACAGTAACTTAGAGTTCAGTTGAACAGTTGAGCAGTTATTCAGAGTTGTAAATTTGTTCAGAAGAACTACAATAAAACCAAGCAGAACCAAGCCTACCGACCTAGTCCTTCAGTAACATATTCAAGAGAATTCTATGCTAGCAATGTCGTTTCAAAAACATTGCATTAATTTTACGCAGGTGTCAATCACTCGCGAAACTTCTCCGACACTCCTTGAAAACCATGAAAATCTATGACTGATATAAAATGGAAGATACTGAAAAGACAAAACTCGGCTTCCATATTATCACAAAAATGATCGTATTCTGTAGGGAAATTACGAAATTATGCGGTCAGAATGGATCTCGAACCTTCTTGTTGATCTGGCTGCCAAACCGGCAAGACGGGGAATCCCCTCAACTCAGCTGACACGAGGTCTGCTAAATTATCATATTTGGTGTGTAAACAGCCATGGGAAATTTCCCATCGGCAATAAATCCTTGGCATCAAAATGTCCAAGATCGCATTTTGAAATCTAAATCGAGCTTAAAATTAACATTGCACGTATATCAATCGCTGTGTATTGTAGAATTGATAAATACAATCTTGTTGAACCTAACAAAAAGCCCCTGCGCCTTCTGCACAACAGCACCTGGCGGGTACATCCCCTAAAACGTCTTTCTTGAATTTGTATAAATTTGCAATGGAATGGCTTCTCATAATTAAGCTTGGATCCTAAAGACTCCGAGATCGGTTAAGATAACAGCTCGCCATTTTTTTCTAGCTCCATTTTATATGCAATCACAAGGCCAGTTTTGATAAACTGGCTGCTGAGTATATTACGTATGGCATTTATTATTAGCTAATGACGCAATGGCATAATTTAAGGCCAAGGCCAGGAATATCCCTTATAATACGTCATGCAATCAGAGCCTATTTAAACGCCCAGTCAAAGCGCACACAAAGCAGGTTGAAGAAACCATCTGAACCAAAATGCCGACCGTTTTGTCGAGACAAGACTTCGAAAGATTGGAGGAACAACCTCCACGTAAACAGAGGGAGGTTTTTAGAGAATACCAAAATGAGTTCACGATAAAAAGGGTTTTATCCAGCGAGGAAAGCGTAGAGCTTGCAGACCATCTTGTTGTTGATCGCGTTAGGCTCGGTTACCTTCGTTACACTCATCATTTCATCTGCACTGGTTTTCGCAAGGGAAAGATTTTGATTACAGAGTTCACTTTTAGTGGGATTCCTCAAAACCCTGGAGTAGCCATTGGTGATTTAGGAACCTTTGGAATTATAAAGGAGAGCGAGACGACCTACGAAGAGTTAGAAAGAGCAGGGGTAAGACTTTTGACTTTATTTTGTGTGTGTGTGTGTGTGTTTTTTTTCCCTTTTTCCCTTTTTTTGCTTTTTTTAAGGCAATTTTTTATTGCCAGAAGAATCTTAATTCTCTAGCTTTTTCTGTTGTGGCGAGTTCTCTAAGGCTGACTGCGTAAACGACTATTTGTTACGACCGCTTAGCAACTGTCTAAGAATTTTTTTTAATACTTCAGTACACATTTGAGGGATTAGAGAGTAAGCGAAAAAAAATCAATTTCAAAAATTTGAATTAGAGTTTAAGTTCAGAACAATAAAAAATAATGTTGATCGCAATTTCGTGTATGTAGGAATATATTTTTTTTTCTTCTTCTTCTTTTTTCTCACTGCGAGCCGTTTGTTTGAATGATCGCTGTATGATCGAGCTCGTTCTTTACTGAGGGAATTCGCTACACGTGATGCGCTGTTGTTAATATTTCAAACTAAACGAGCTCGCAGTTGTTTATAAGAAGACAACCCAAAGCGTCGAGATAAACAGAGGAGCCTCCAGCAGCTGAAATTCCACGAAAAAGGAAAATTGGCGCGTGGACTGGGAACAAGAAGTCAATAATTTTAACTCGTGGAATGCAAACTCGTAAGATGGCGAGCGCCAAAAGACTTGCCAGTGATCATTTCGCTGCATCCTTTCCTCCACTCGTTATTTATCTTTCTTATTCGAATTTGATTTGGGATATTAGTACTAGTTAAAAATTTATATATAATATACTTCATTTTATGTTTTCTTTTTGTTCTCGCAGGTATACAAGATCACTTGGCCAGAATCATTAAAAAGATATGATGTCAAGGAGATCGTTAAACGAGCAAAACGCCGAATAGGAGACACATTTTATGGCTTACTTGAGAACAACTGCGAACATTTAGTGTCTTGGTGTATATGTGGACTAAACGTCAGCCAACAGTTAGAAGAATGGTATTTTAGTGTAGTTTGCGTCAGAGAAAGCGTATATACTATTTGCGGATCATTGAAAGACGCCGCTACCAAAAAAACTGCAATCAAAGTTTTCGCCAACATTTCAGATGAGTTGGTACAGAAGTTTGGCATCACGCCCTCGCATCTTGGCTATATAATTGGCTTTCTTTTAGAAGCGGGGCTAGCTGCGTACGAGTGCAGAAAAGCTTACAAAAAGTGGAACGATGGTAGCTATACCGACGAAGAATTTCAAACAAAGATGGTTGAAATACTCGTGAAAGGAATCTGTAGATATTTTGGTGGTGTAGCGGGATCAGTAATTGGCACCTCTGGTGGACCAGCTGGTAGTCTGGTTGGAGGAGCTGCTGGAGCTGCTCTAGGACATTTGGTCGGGTTCTTCTTGAGTTGGTGCTACCAAAACAGGCAGTACCTCGATGGATAAACTCATATTGATGTTACTATAGTTACTCAAAGGCTACCTTGATGTTATCAGATCTTATCAGGACAGACTTGCAGTGAACCGTTTGTAGAAGACGCGAATTCGAAAATCTAAGAAGAAAAGACGATACAAATCCATTTTGGATTAGAGCGACCTTTTTGAAAAACAAAACAAGACAAAACCAAAAGAAAGAAAGAAAAAAAAAAGAAGAAAAAAAGAAAAAAGAAGAAATACAATCATTAATAGTATCTCTGCTGCCTAGCTATCTGTGTAAGAACACCTTCAAAAAATAATAAAAACTGTTTTGAAAATAGCATATGCATATTAATTATCTGTCATTAGAAAATGATTTGCTATGATACCACGCCCTACGTACGTTATAATACATTATTCAGAACAGAAACAACTCGACGTGTCGATTATTATCAAGAGCATGATATATATTTATAAATTGTAGATAACCAATTAACAAGATTATAAAATACTTTGGTCTTCGTAAGACTAAAATAGTTGAAAAAACTCTACGTCTTCTAAAAAGACTGCTAGGTTTATTTATAAAGTGATATTCACTTATTACAGTAGCGTACATTGTACTCCTGTGCAGTGTACCTATTGTGTTGTTGATTTTAGTTCGTTTACTTATTAAAATTGTAACAAAATCCTGTTGTTCTCTTCGTTCTTCTGCATTCTCCAGTTCCAGAACTGGTTCAGCTTATGCGTGAAAAGGTTATATGAAACCGCGCATTTAAAGCGCGGAGGGAGGGAGGGGGGGGGGGGGGGGGGAACTACCATTTCAAAGGTATATCAATAAAGTTACCCAATAAAGGGGTAAGACTTTCGACCCCAGGCGGGGCATCCCCGTCTAAATCTTGCTCGAGTACCCCCGGGACAAGACATTTCCGACGTTAAGACAAGTAAAATTATTATGTGATATGTTCTGTGAATAGAGTATCGGACTTTATAAAATATTTGAGATATAACGCGCGCGCTGATTGACTGGCTTCCATGTTTATATCAGAGGACAGAGACATGGCTCGCTCAAAAAAAAAAAAAAACGTCGAAAATATTTTATAAAAGCAATATATATAAAACGATCGCTTATGTCTCTGTACTGTGATATAAACACTCTGGAAGATGTGGAGCACTCGAAAAGCAAGCTCAAGCTTGCTCAGTTCTCTTGCTCTACATCTTCCATCGTGTTTATATCACAGTACAGAGACATGCGCGCGCGTTTTATATTCCTTAATAAACAACTTTTGATGTTGATACAAACCGAGACGAATATTCACCATTAGAGTACCTTATTCTCACTAAATTTCGCGTGTATTTAATTTCGCAAAAACTCAAGCGCCATATTTCACGAGTATTAAATTTCGTGATTTTGAGAGGAAATTTGAATTCGAGTGTATTAAATTTCGCTATTTTTTCTTAATCTTTAATATGTAGCTTGATATCAGAACTGGTAACATTGGAAAATAACTGATGGACAAAATCGAACAATAAACTCCTAAACAAAAAGCAGACATGTAGAATAACAGTACCAAACAACAGCTTGAATTTCATTATTACTTATAACAATAAATTTCGCGTTTATTGGGCTTCCTGTGTCACTCAATACCAGTTTTTTCGCGCCATTTTCAAAACCAAAATGGCGTCCATGATGAATGTTTCGATTGTGGAAGTCAAACGCGATCTTCTTTATGCTGTGAAGGAATGCACTGACAGAGGACTTGTTCATTCTGCGAAATGGTAAAGTCATAGATTTTGAATATTTTAAGAACTTATATGATATTCAAGTTGATTTTGGATGGGAGGGGGAGAGTGCCCTATTCACACTAAACCTGCGAGCTAACCTATCTTTAAAGATACATTTTATTGCTTCTCATATAAATAGCTTTGTTGTTGATAGGTCTGCAGAACTGGCATGTTCTTTAAGCACAGCAACTACAGCTGAGCTACTCCCACAAGTAGACGTACATGATATACAGTTTGTTAAAGAGTTTGATGTCTTCTGCCTGGGGAAGTCACTATTTGACTGCAAGGAGTTTGAAAGAGCAGCTTTCTTCTTAGAGGATTGCAAAAGCAATAAAGGCTTTTTTCTTCATATGTATACAAAGTTTTTGGTAGGTATAAACACATTGACTGACAGATGCACCAGTTGATAGATCTATTAGGCCAAATGTTAGACAGACAAACAGACCCCGGGGGGGGGGGGGGGGTTCTTCGGGGTCAAAACGCTAGGGATGATCGTCGGAAACCTCCAAAACATACCCTAAAAAATACCCAAATGCCAAAATTTTCAACCCTAAAAAATACCTAACAGCTCAAAAATACCCCTAAAAAATACCAAAAAATCAAACAAATTGATTTTAACGGTGCTCTAATAAAAAAGGCAGTAAGTAAAAAAAATCGTCTCGTTCATTTTGTACCCTAAAAATGCCATCTTTTCTGAAAAACCTTGGATTTTCTCTGATGACCCCTAAAAAATACCAAATCGGCAATTTCAACCCCTAAAAAATATGACGATCATCCCTAGCACACCAATATATCCCCCCCCTCGGGAAACAGACAGACCTGCAGACAGACAGATAGACAGACAGGGATGACACAGTTGTTCACTGAGGGGATTAGTGTTTATCCTGTAATTTACATACAATTACAATAAATTATTTGTATAGGAAATCGCATGATCTTGAGTACAATTCGGAATTAATAGGTACGAGTAATGTTTTGAAAGTTCTCAAAATAGGACGAGCCTTTAGGCGAAATAAACAACTCAAAATATTACGAGTAACTATTAATTCTGAATTGTACGAGAAGATCGTGTGATTTTTTATTTATAATACACTATACAAAATTTCTTCAAGGAAAGACAAATGTCTGACATATAGCATGTTTTCATAAAAAGTGCAGACTTAAACAAGTAGACAATATTTCAAAGAGGGAAGAAACTTCGAAAACAAAATATAATAGAGTTAATTTGTATTCTGAGCGAATTACAGTTCTTTTACATTTCTATAAAGCATGTAGTTTATTCACTGACAGCCGGTTTGTTTATTGAATGAAGACGAGCGAAGAGCCCAAGACATGGCAAAGAATTTGAGTTCATTCACAGAGAAATATGGTCAAATTTACGCTGTTTAAACATACCTGGCCTTTCAAATGCCTCAAGACTTCATTATCTTGAGCTCAATTTATTAGTTTCTTTTGGAAAAGAGTAAAAAAGTTTGACCAAATGACCATTTCTCTACTCTGGCATAGCCGTGAATCGATGTCCTTCGCTTAGTTTTGCAGCACGGCGTTGTTTGGAATTCATTTTTCTCTCCAGTGTATGTTCTTGTTTTCCGTTTAACATTGTCATTGTTTTGGCAAATAAATTACTTTTTTATCTTCTATGATAATCATCAAAACCTGAACTAGCAAAACTGTAAGTTTTCATCAAAAACGAGTACCGGTAGCCATAGCTTGTCAAGGAAAATCCAAATGGAGAACGATGTTTATCGCGCGCCTTTGCCATTGCCATAGCGACTTAATAGGTACTCTACAGAGTACAATTAACAATTTAATTGTACTCCTCTCGTCCAATCAGAATCGAGTAATTTTGTATAGTGTATTATAAATAAATAAATTATTTATTTATAATATTATCAGTTTGTAAAGCATGGGTAAAGGTATCCCTCTTATGTCTCCCTGCTATATACCTCAGAAGATAGCACAAATCCATATTAACTACACGTGTTCCTTAATAATCAAGGGTCAAAGGTAAAAGAATAAGTATTCTTTTAGAATACGTTTTACTAACAGCTGACATATGTACCTTAAAAGAAATTGGTGTAAACTGAGGGTGAGGACCATATATTGAAATTATTTAAGTATAGGGCAATAATTGGGATAGTTTGGTAATAGTGAACAACCTACACTGGTGGGTGGCTGGTAATCAGTAATTGGTTGGGAAGTGTTGATAAGTGGACATTAATAATAATAATACTTTATTCAAATTAACAAGCGAAATAACAAGTAATTTGAAAAGGCAGACCATGAGGTTAACCCTATAAAGGTCTCCTTGCTAAACTATAAAATATTTAAGAATGTGATGAAAAAATCTTATATGAAAAAACTTTGCATTAAAATCAATGAATATTCATGTGCTTCTTTAAACTTCTTTTGAAGAAGCACATGAATATTCATTGATTCATTATTCATTAAGTGGTTGTAAGTGGGTGATAATTAAGCGTTTAATAAGTGGTCAGTAAGGCAAGGGTAAGATTATTATTAGTAGAATGTGGTCTGTAAGTTAATGGTAAGATAACAGTAACTAAAGATAATGGTAGTGGTGGATGAAATCAGATACAAACCAGTTACTGTATAGTGCAAATTGTTCACTACATATAATCCTGATATTTCTAAACTTGAGTACAGTGGCTTATGACCCATTCAATGTACCATTCTGATATCACAATTAATTTACTGTCACTAAAAAAGAGAAAGAAAAACTTTGTCAAAGAGTCAAGTAATTAATTTAAAAAGTTTTTTTTTCCAGGCTGGAGAGAAACACAGAAATGATGATCTGGTTGACATTTTAGGTGAATTTTTGTGTTAGTTATCAGGGTTCAGTACCTTACAAGCAGCGGTTATTCATTTCAAATCCATTGGTGAAGCAAGGAGAAAAGTAAACTTTTTTATGTTGAGCATACAGTATGCAGTGATGTATTAGAATGTCATTTTCATGGCAAATTCTTGGTGTGTCAGTCGTGCCATGGTGCGAATTTGATTTTTTGCGTTCCCAAAACTGATCTTCAAACAGTTTGTCATTGTTGAATAGACTGTAATTTGTACATCTAGAAATGTTGACATTGTAGTAGACTTGCTCCAAGTCTCGATCATTAATTTTTTCTGTTGCTTGGGCTCCCTGTGGTGTATTTTGGATTTCAAATCGGGCACTTTTACAACACAGGAAGCCCAAGGAATGAAAAATGACGAAGCCCAAAACAACGGAAAAAATTAACGAGCGAGACTTGGAACAAGTCTAACATTCCAAGGCCAGCAGTGGCAGAGATTGCTTTTCCCCTTGTTCCGTAGCAGGATTAGAACACAGGCTAACTTAATGTTGATCCAGATTTTATAAATGCTGATAGCAATTTGTACTAGTAGACATGTAATAACCATATGACTAAGGAAATAAAATTTATTGGAGTGGCTTATAGCTAGGATTTTAAGGGACATCCCTCTCATAAGTTATTAATTTGTGCTTCAGGTCCACAAGAAGTCATTGAAAATAAAGCACTTACATCAATTAGAGAAAAATTTTGTGAAAAACACAGCACATTGGATGGATTTTGTTTATACTTGTAAGTACTGAATCATGCTTAAGGAACCAGAGGTTATTATTTCTGTTGCTCCCCATCTCCTCTCCCCTCCCCCCCCCCCAAAGAAAAAAATTGTAATATTGTGGGAGGTATGTTAATAATCAATTATTATAAAGAAGCAATCACATTACAAATAATATTAATATTGGTTTATTTTATTAACATAGTTGCCTATATAATAATATTATTGATTGACATAATTCACACAATAACTGAATAATAGACTTTATAACATAGCTACAATCTTATGCGCGCTCTGATTGGCCAGAAAGCTATGAACTATTTGCCCATGGACGGCACTGCGCGCGCACTATCTTCGTCATCGTCTTTTTCAAATTGTTCATTTTTAAGATGGTGACACATATAACGCGCGCTCTGATTGGCTGAAAAATCTATGAACTATTTCCCCATGGGCTGCACGGCTCCATTTTTAATGTTCTAGGCTCTGTTATAAATCAATTAGACAACAGAAAGCCACTTGTCCATTGCGTTGTAGACTCACTTGAGAAAATATATAGAACTCTTAACAAACTAGAGTCATACTCGGCTACCCCTTGTGCCACTCTTACGTTTCTTTATTTTTCTTTATATTTTCTCAAGTGCCTCTATAACGCCATGGGTGCACGGCTTTCTGTAGTATTGTCTAATTGATAAGTATGATTTCATTGAGACACAGATAGGATTCTACTCTAAATTTTGTGTAACTTGAACTCTACTTTACTTGTGTCCAGGTATGGAATAGTTCTAAAAAAGTTGAACCTCAAGGAAGAAGCATTATCAGTATTACTAGAGTCTGTCACTAAAGAACCTTTGCATTGGGGAAGTTGGTTGGAACTTGCTTCTTTGATCACTGATAAAGATATGGTAACAGAAAACACAATATTATTATTTAATAACAAATAATTATTTTTAAAAATTATTTTTAACCTTGGCAGGTCATTATAGACCTTTCCCAAATCAACTGGTTTAAGGCTGGAGTTTTAAAAATACAGAAATTGTTGATACGAAAACACCAGCCTTGACTTGAATTTTTATCATTGTTTAGTGATGTGAATCCAGGAAAGGTTTATTGAAAGTCTGACACATGCAAGAACAATTTAAGCTTGTTTTGCCTCATGCCAATCACTGTTTTTATCAGGGATTTACCCCCCCCCCCCCCCCCTCCTCCTGAGACAACATCAGTCCTTTTGTTCTATGTCTAAGTACTTTTCCAAAACATTTTCTGGATCTTCTGTCTGAATTCTGGTTTGTAAAGGATAATCGTGGATCCACCCCTTAATGCACAACAATTTCAATTCTCTTCTTTTATGTAACCATAATGCCTTCTGTTTTTGTTTTTGTTGTTGTTTTTTGTTTTTTTTGGGGGGTGGGGGGAGGAGGAGGGGAAGGAGGAGATAGCTATAATTGTAATTCAAATGAAAAATATTTTAAATTACAATTTGATTTATTTGAATTACAATTATAGCTACACCTAAAACAGAAGGCATTATGGTTGTTGTGAAAGTGGAGAATGTAAAGTAAATTTACAACAATTTGCCTGTAGTTACACAGCTTAACATTACCATCACACTGGATGCAAGAGTTCTTCTTAGCACATGTTGCCATAGAGATACAGAATAATGAAGATGGTTTACAACGATATAATGATTTGGCAACAGCTGGTTTTAGTAAGAGTTACTATGTTCTACTTCAGACAGCTCTTGCTAACTACCACACTAGAGGTATTAAACCTTAATTCTTTGTAGCCTGTGTACAGCTGTTTCCTGCCCCTCCCCCCATATGGGGAAAAAATCGATTTTTCCCATGGGGGGGAGGGGTGGGAAACGGCTGTACACAGGCTAAATTCTTTGCTGACTGTAATTATTGAACTGATTTGTCCCCTTATATTTAATAGTTGACATTGTACAGAAAATGCATGAATATACACTGTATATAGGTTATTGTTCGATTAACCAGCTAATATACAGCTGTGTATTCTTATGAGTCACACTGTATTTTGGCGGGTCTTTAGGTGAGCCAAAATGCAAGTGACAAGTAATAATTCACAGCTGTATTCCATGTTAATTGACCAATAACATATTTATTATACAATTGTGCAAAAATCAATACAAATGATGTTGTTTTTAAATGATGTCGTTTGTTGTTTTGCCACTTTTGACTTTGATTAGCGAGCGACTTTGCACTGGGAAGCCATTCAAATGTTACTAACCTAATATGGTCTCATATTTTTCGTGCATATTATACATGCATTCTTTTGAGAATTTGTATAATAATTATTCACTTTGAGTTCAAGAGACAGTGCTGAGAATTTCAAAGTAACTGAGTTCATAGCAATTTGTACTGTATATGTTGTGGTTCAATTTTATCCTTGGTTCAATTTGTATTTTCCTTTGTTTTTGTGTCTGGTAATGTATGATAATGAGTATAAAAAAAGGAATAAAAAATTGAACCAAAGATAAAACTGAACCACAACATACTTTCAAGGAAAGTAAAGAAACTGATGCTTGACACACTCCCTTATAAAAACATTTGCAGCTGAATTTGACACATTACCATGCATTATTTTGAACTAGTTTTAGAGCTCAGTTCTAATGTTACCAGTCCATGCAGGCAACTGAATACATGGAAAATATTCCAAAAATTTTCAATGAATTCAAGTTTCAGTTTAGTGACTTGTTTATTTGTATAGACTTTGATAAAGCAGTGGACTTATTTAATGAGCTTCAAAAGAAGGATCCCTATTCCTTGGATCAAATGGACACCTATTCTAATATACTCTACGTCAAGGTACAGCTGTAGAGCTCCATCTATATCGCAACTTTTTTGTGACAGCACCCTTAAATCTGAGCATGCTGAGCCATTACATTATTTTTGCAAGGCTCCCATAATATTGTCATCATCATACTTTAGAGAATAGTCATTTTTCAGTATCCTTAGATGTGTTCTTTTATTTATATTACTTTCTAATTTATCATTAAAACATGCACAACAGTCTGTACTGATCGAATTGAATTGCATGCCCACATTTAGGGGTGCCATTTCATGCTGAAAATGTTGTTGACTGTAATCATTGGGACTTCAGTCATTTCCCCCCCACTTCTTTACCATTGGATGTCCAGAAGCACAGGGGTCTAGTGTTTCTCCAACCGCTGTTTTCTCAAGCACTAGATGCTCTAGTTTGGACAAACTGCATTTATTGTTTCGGGGCTTATGATTTTCATGCACTATTTGGTTCACAAGTTTTGGCTCAAGTTTGAAGGGCTGCATATTTTAAAGTCTATGTCAAACAATGATCCTTGAACTCCAGTCAGTTGGATCAATAATTATTTGAAGCAAATTTATGTTGTTGCTACATATTGAAGTTGTCTATTTTATGAAAAACCTTTAGTTATTAACATTGGCATTATTTACATTGTGTGTTTTGTTGTTTATATTGTAGGAAATGAAGCCAGAACTAAGCTATCTTGCTCACCATACATGCCAAATAGACAAATACAGAGAAGAAACATGTTGTGTCATTGGTATACTTACCTCCTACTTCTTATTTACCTTTTTTTTCTGAAAGCATTCCTTGTTTTCATTTGTCACTGGGTTGCTCCTTTTTAGGAGGCTATATAGTTGTCAGTTGGTTATTGGTAGGGGGTCAGTACTAAGGTTGTTGGTAGGGTTTCAGTAGGTTGTTGGTAAGGTGTCAGTGGCTTGTTGCATATAATAATATTATTGGTAGGATATCAGTAGGTTGTTGGTAGAGTGTCGAACAATAGGTTGTTGATGTTAGGTTGTTGGTAAGGTGTCATTAGATTGTTGGTAGGGGTCATTAGGTTGTTGGTATGGTGTCAGTAGGTTGTTGCTAGGGTGTAGGATGTTAGTAAGATTGACAGTAGGTTGTTGGTAGGGTGTCAGTAGGTTGTTGGTAGGGTGTTAGTAAGGGTGTCAGTAGGTTGTTGGTAGGGTGTCAGTGGGTTGTTGCATATAATTGGTAGGATATCAGTAGGTTGTTGGTAGAGTGTCAATAGGTTGTTGATGTTAGGAGCTTGTTGGTAGGGTGTCATTAGATTGTTGGTATGGTGTTAGTAGGTTGTTGCTAGGGTGTTGAATGTTAGTAAGATTGACAGTAGGTTGTTGGTAGGGTGTCAGCAGGTTGTTGCTAGGGTGTTAGTAAGGCTGTCAATAGGTTGTTGGTAGGGTGTTAATAAGGGTGTCAGTTGGGGTTGGCTATTTCACAATAAAATGTACCTAACATTATAATTATTGTTCTACCAATGTTTCAGGTAACTATTACAGTTTGCGTGGCCAGCATGAAAAAGCAGTTGTATATTTCCAGCGAGCTTTAAAACTGAATCCTCAGTACACATCGGCATGGACATTAATGGGCCATGAATACATGGAGTTAAAGAACCCTTCTGCAGCTATTGAATCATACAGAAAAGCAATAGGTAACAGGCTAGTACCCATTATTAGTAGAATTCAGCCAGTGATCACTGGCAGATATTATCATTAAGTGATGGACCCTAATGCAGTGACAATTGGTAGAGAGCATCTCCACAAATTGTGTGAGATGTCTTCTGGATACTTGCCATTTTTATTTATTTATTTATTTATTTATTTATTTATTTATTTATTTATTTATTTATTTATTTATTTATTTATTTATTTATTTATTTATTTATTTATTTATTTATTTATTTATTTATTTATTTATTTATTTATTTATTTATTTATTTATTTATTTATTTATTTATTTATTTATTTATAAAACTTTCACCTTCAGAGTTGATTTGACCTCTTTTGATTGAAGATTCATCATATTCATATGATTATCTTTCCATCTACCATTCTATCCAATCATCTTTCCATTTACCAGTATCTGACCATCAACTCCCTCCCATTCATTCATCCACCCATTCTTTCATTTTATCATCCATTCATTTATTCATCCAGTTGTAATGAAAGAGTGTATAGCACTGAGATAGAATGAAGTGCACATTTGAATGAAAGATGCAATGCTAGCACATCTTTAACTCAAACGTCCACTTTATTCATCCAGATATTCACTCAGTTGCATGTATAGTTAATTAATTCATTAATTAAATATTAATTCATTAATTAATTCATTCATAGTCTTGATTTTTTATGCATTCCCATTTAGAGGTTAATTCAAGAGATTATCGAGCATGGTATGGACTTGGACAGACTTATGAGATACTAAAGATGCCTTACTATTGCCTGTACTATTACAGACAGGCACAGAAACTCAGGTAATGAGGTTGAATGGCATTAAGAAATACATACATAAACACCCGGGGGGGGGGGGGGACTCCATTGTAAAAGGATCGGGTATGCTCGTCGTATCTCTTAGGGGTAAAAATTAGTAATTTGGTATCTTTTAGGGTGTTAAAATTGAAGTTTAGAGTTTTAGCATTCCCTGGTCTCTCTTAGGGTATCAAAAGAGCCCATCGCATATTATCTTATTCTCAAATGGAAGAAATTTGCCCAACAAAAGCGTGTCGACCATTCAATTTTATGTTCATTGTAAATAATGTTCATTAGCTTGATATCGCTGGTATCTCTTAGGGGCTAAAAATCATCCAGCCACGCCCTTCTTAAAAGACTTCCGGTATCTTTTAGGGGTATTTTTTAAAATCTCCGATGAGCATACCCGATCCTTTTACAATGGAGTCCCCCCGGGCGTAAGCATGTCAGTAAATAATTATCTTATTGCTTCCCTTGTGTTTTAGACCAAATGATTCAAGAATGCTTGTTGCCCTTGGAGACTGTTATGAAAAACTAGAAAAATTACAAGAAGCAAAAAAGGTATTACAAAGTACACATTCAAGATTATTGGCTTAAGATCAAATGAATTAAGAATTTTATGAGATCTGGGTTGAGGCCTCAATGTCAAAATTCAGAATGAAAATATTTAATAGACATTATGTAACTCCTTGGTGAATTTTTGAATGAGCAATAGGTTACATTTTGCTCTTCAATTTTTTTACTGAGCTCTGTATTAATTGATAAAATTTTGTTTGTTGTCCATCAAAAAGTTTCCCACTTTCCCCCTCCCCTCCCCTCCCCTTCCTCTTCCAAGAACCCAACTTTGTAGACCTAAAGTCCCAGGGCTAGGGGTGGAGAGGGAAGCTAAGCTAACAAAATCTCAATCTGGTACCAATTTTTAAATGGTATATCTGACTGTGAGTGCCCCAAAATGTACCAAATGCCATGATTTTGACCCCCTGTCAAAACTCTATGGAGCCCTCCCCTTGGGCCAAAAGTCCATGAGCTCAACAATGTTGTTTTTATCATAGAGTTACTTTAGAGGGATATCTGTTGGTGACATGGAAGGCATTGCAGTGATTAAACTAGCAAGACTACATGAACACCTGGAGGAGGAAGATGATGCTGCTAAATATTATTTACGTTACATTGAACAAGCTGAAGCCATAGGGGTAGGTTAGGACATACACTTACATTAATTTTATTCGATCATTTCTTTTTCTTATTATTGCCTGCAGCTGCAGACAATGAAGAAATCATATTGTGCAACTTTGCCTGTCACCAATACTAATTTGTAAATATTTGTTCATTCATGCATTTATTTATTTATTTATTTATTTATTCACTCATTCATCCATTCATTCATTCATTCATTCATTCATTCATTCATTCATTGAGGCAGTCATCCATCTATCATCCATCCATTTTTCCATCAATCTATTCATTCATTTACTTCCACATTGGCTCATTCATTGTGTATCCACATTTATCTAGGCCCTCCTTTATTCAATTTTTGTATATCCATCCATCCATCTATCCATCCATTCATTAGTTCATTTATTCACTCACTCACTTGCAGATCCATTCATTGTGTATACCCACAATTATTTAGTCCTTCATTCATTTGTTGGTATGTCCATCCATCCATCTATCCATCCACCCACCCATTCATTCATTCACTCACTCATTGACCCATTCATTGTGTGTTCACATATATTTAGCCCCAAATTTTCTCATCAATCCAATTGTCTGCTTATCCTCTTCTTCATAAATATGTTTATCTAATTGCAATGATATCTCATCTTTTCTATGTCAGGTAATTTCAGTGGAGGATTTATGTGTTGCCTATAAATTCATGGCAAGATTTTATCTCAAAAGAAAAAAATTAGAAGATGCTGAAATCTATGCACACAAGTGTTCTGAATACAATGAGGTTGGTACTCAAACCAAGAGAGAGAGAGAGAGAGAGAGAAAGAGAGAGAGAGCATTTTGGAGTAAGTGTAGTGCTCAGACTGTTCATTAGTGTACAACATCCCAAGCAAGAGGTCCAAGTTTAATAGTCCAGTTTCCAGTTACTAGAGACCGCTGAGCTTCCTGACAAAAGGTGCATTTATACAGGGTTAGCCTCCTTTTCAAGAAAGACCCATGGAAGTAAACTCAATTTTTTTCTGTTGTTAACAAAACAAAACAAAACCAAAAAAATCATGTTTACTCCCATGGGTCTTTCTTGAAAAGGAGGCTAACCCTGTATAAATGTGCCTTTTGTCAGGAAGCTCAGCGGTCTCTAGTAACTAGAAACTGGACTATTCCCAGAAACCTCACACACTTGTTTCAACTTTTTTTTTCTATTCCATGTAGCTTAAATTGACTTTAAATACCCTTAAAACAGAGCACTGATGGAGAGAGAGGGGAGTGGGGAGGTAGAATGAGTGCACTGTCGGCCTCAAGTTTATTAGTTAGATCATGACTATGATAAGCTACCAAATAAAATAGGTCCTTTACCTTTAGCTTTTATGCACTGGTTTGTTTAGACTAATTCCATGAGTTGATCTGCTTGCTCCTTGGGCTTCCTGTGGTAGGGGGTTCAGAATATTTCAGAAAAATTTCAAGGGCCAAAAATCATCTCAGGAGGGAGTGGGTACCCCCTCTAAATAATGGCAAAACGATTGAGTATCAATTGAAAATAAATGTGGTAGTGGCGACCTGAACTGTAACATCCAAAGGCCATGAAAGACAGAAAAATAATTGAAAAGATTTTTTAAAGAAAATGGTAAAGTTTCTCACCCTAACATTGGAGTATAAAGATGGACTGCATGAAAATGGTGGCTGTTGTGGAGAGGTAGCCATTGTAGAAAAGTGGTCATTAGTTATCTAATGCCCTTATGTCTGCCTTATTGCCAAGGACCAACCAATAGGTAATGTGCGCAAGAGCTTGCAAAGCACTCTGGGAGTTGGAGTCCAGCAAATATCTAACAACGATTTCTAGCGACCTACAAGCATTTTGTAACATTCTAATTTTCTTGTGCTAAAATACTTGTATTTTCTGTAAAGAAATGACAAAGATATTTTTTTTTGCTTATAAATTTTCAGCGGGAATGAAAAAGTGCAAGGACTCAGTTTCCCACCATGCTTTGTTCTAGAAAATGGCACTTGTGCAAATTGCCTATTCCCTCCCCTTTCTTATTTTAACTAAATATCTTATTTTAACTAAATATTAACTAATTAAAATTATCCCCATTCATAACCCTTGTAATCAAAAACTAAGGAACCTCTCTGCAGTAGTTGTGAAATAATGCTCTGACATAATAAATTATTCCATTCCTTTTATAGAGTCGTGAAGAAGGTAAGAGTCTTTTACGAGAGATTTCCTTGGCAAGAAGTAGAGGGGAAGGAGATGCTGACAGTTCATCAGATTTATTTCAACATGACACATCTCTGGGTCACAGCATTGGAGTGGCTGCTACCACAGATATGATGTCACCAGCAGTCAATCCTGTATCACCCATGAACTTGAATTTTAACACCCCTTGATGTATTACAGTAGAACAGTAGTACAGTCGAACAGTTGCTGACCACTTGTGCAGGGGCAGATCCAGGATTATCTTTAGGAGGGGGTGCACCGTCTTCAGAAGGGGATGCACCATCATATAAATTGGAAACTGCCGGAAGGATATTTTTGAAAAATATTGAGAAAAAAACAGCTCAAAGTCGTCTCAGGAGGGGGTGCACAACCCCTGCACCCCTCCCCTAAATCCGCCACTGTTGTGAGCTTGATTATTAGACCTCACACCTTAGTAGGCTGAATGCTGACCACTTGTCTCACAAGTCGGTGATCAAAGTCGAGCTACACTGTAGTCTGACAACCAGGGCCCAGTTGTTTGAAAGAAAAGATGATTAGTGTTAACCCAGAATTAAATCTAAAGAAAACCATTCATTTTAACCCAGGATTAGCTTTAATTGCCCTTCGAACAACAGGGCCCTGCAGGCCTGTGTTCATATGAGAGCATGTGAAATGGACTGTGTGAGGCTCAGTGAGGTGCCATAACATTTAGATTTATTGCTGTGAACATTCCATGCCTATGACTATTTCACAGTCATACAAAAACTTCTGCTGTAATATAAAACCATTAATACACAAAAGGAAATCATTTAACACAGGAAGTCCACATATTAAATAAACTGAGTTGAATGAGCTTTTATCAGGTATTTTTAAATTCGTAAAACAGAAAAAGAATTACCATGATAGCTGGAAAGAGCATGTTAAAATTAGCAAGACCATGAAATTTGAAGGAATTAAATCCAAAACTTGCGAGAATATGAATTTTTGAAATTAAGTGTGAATTTGTAAGAACACCTTTGCTGGTAGGTATCTCTTGCCTACCAGCAAATGTTTTCATACAAAATTTCGATTTTGGAAAATTCATACTTCGTGAGTTTAAAAGTTACTTCATTCAAACTTCACAGTTTTACTAATTTTGACATGCTCTTTCCAACTATGGTAATAGTAATGGGTATAGTAATGGGCCTATGGTAATTATATTTTTGTACTGTGACTTTTGGAATGACATGATAAAAGCTCATTCACCAACTGTAATTTTTTTCCAGTTTTTCTATTTTTGTTCAAAGGTGTATTAATTCAAGTAATGTTCAATATTACAATATAGTGTATGCTCTGACTTGATGAATTTTCTCATAAAACTTCCATCTATCCCTTAATTTGTATGTGGCAAGTGATGACAGTGACTTAACCCAAATGTCAAGTTAAGGGGGGTGATTGCCAGCTACCAAAGTGAACACTGAGTTCTAAAGTATAGCTTTTCACATTATAAAGTGAACACTTGTTTAGCCATAGGTCTAAATTTCAAGCCATGCAGTAAATATCAATTCTCCATGTAAGAGCCATGCACATTTTACCATCTCAAATAAGTACACAGTATATTATCCTTAACCTTATAGACTATGATTGATGATGCTTAAGCAATTAACTGACTTAATTGAAGTAATTAACTTATTGTTGCCCACTGTGAGAGGGGATTTGCTTTTGGGAGACTAAAATGATGAAATATCAGCTCTAAAAGTGGTCGTGATCAGGTGGTTGCTTTCATTATGAGATGCAAGCTATAGTATATTTGTGTGGGAAACTTGCTTTGGGGATTTTTGAAAAGTGGTCACTTATTTTTATAGGGAGGTGGTCGTAAGTGGATGTTCGACCGTATATCCTGGCATTTTAACATATGCATGTAATAATCACAACTAAAATTTTTATGCTGCATTCAGCCCCCATTTTTGTCGTCTTTTGACAATCAAATGTTATTACTAGTAGCGTAAAATCCTTCTCTTCTTGTTTCTTGTTAACCATCAGTAAAACGTATTCGTGTTCCGATTGGAAATAAGCAAGAAGTTAGGAGAAAAACGGCACAAAAGGAACATTTGATTAGTTTGAATTATAATTTCCGCGTCGCACACATAAATTGCTGCGCTGACGCGCGCTCAAAACATTCGAGTTCGAAAACTAGTTCAAAATATGTAAAACCATTTAAAACCGATCAAACTAGTTTATTCTGCGGATAGTTATTCCAGCACACTATTCTAAGGCCTGTGCAGCAACTTTAACCATTATTCTATCCGGCAAAAGTTAATGTCCTAACCGGGCCACCTTTGTACCTTATTCCACTTTATTTTCGCGGCACTTTAATTTCGCGATTTTCGCGATTCGAAAAAAAACGCGAAAATTTAGTGCCGCAAAATTTAAGTGACGCGAAAATTTGCATGCGCGAAAATTACGTGACTATGCACATATACACTAAACCCTTTTATTGAAATCAAAGGTGTTGTTTCAGGAGAGAAATCACTTCCACCAGTTGACCCATACCAGTCAATTTATTCATGAACCAACACCATATTTTAAAACACTTACATTTTCACTTAGTGAGTCAATCACACCGTTGTGTTACCCTGCTGATATAAACTCATGAATAAAACGAAATAATCGTACCTTAGCCTTGTTTATTATTGTACCTAATTGTATTATACAGTGATTTTTTGACCAAATCGCGAAAATAAAGTGTCTTAGTTTTATCATATTTTTGAAAATCGCGAAATTAAAGTGTCGCGAAATATTTTCATCAAAAATAAAGTGGAATAAGGTAGTTAGTTTTGTCGGTCTTCCTTTGCTTATGAAGGCCGAGCGGTAAACTGGTAAAAATGCAAAATGCGTTTGGGTCAGCGGCTGATCGCAGGGGAAAACCCCGGACAAGAATCGACTGATTTACCGAGCTCACTTTCCGGAATCGTTCGGAAGTTTAAAAAAATCATATCTCCATGGATAAGACAACAAAATAAAGCGTTCTATATTGGTTTCAATCTTCAATGTCTACTTGTTCATATGAAAAAGTCATGATTTCTAGTCGCCGTTGTTTATATTTTTAAGGAACCATTTTATTCAAGCGAGTGTCGAATGTTGGTTTGGACGTCAGACGGCTTTTCCCATTGACAGCACAACATGCGCGAACACGTGTTCTTTTTGAAAAGAACAACTTTCTGTGAGACGAAAAAACACAAAATTGAACGCAAAAGTCTTCAATGACATTGCATTTTGATGGAGAAAGTTGAAAAACGACACGATCTTATGAAATCTTGTCGTAATTTCTACCCTTTGATCTGGTTGCGAGCTTTGATGTCAAAACTTGAACACCACGCGGTTAAGCTTGTGTGTCAATCAAAATAAATGCGTGGCTTCTATTGGCTGGTTTTTCCGGTTAGAACCGGTCAAACCTGATTTTTTTCTAAGAGGAACGAATTTCGCGCTGTCAAGAAGCGGAGGCTTGCTTGCTGTTTACTCACGTTGGGTGGGTTTTGCGTGCTTCGTATCAGCTTCTTTTATCAACTTTTTTGCCAAGTCTAGATCGCTTTCTTTGCTCTAAAATGCCCAGCAAGAAAGGCGCAGCCAAAGCTGAAGCTAAGCCCGAAAGCAAGCCGGAATCAAAGGAGGAAAAACCAGTAGAAGCTCAAAAAGAAGAACCGAAAGAAGCTGTCGAAGAGACAAAGAATCCTGAACCAGCTGCTAAGAAAGGACGAGGACGAGGACGACCCAAAAAAGATGGATCAAGTGAACCTACTGCAAAAAAGCCTAAGAAGGTAAAAGAACCAACAGAGCCGTCTCGTGTAAGCCGAAGAGTCGCAAACATGAAGAGTGGTGTGACTGAACCAGAACCGGACACTGAGTTGCCGAAGAAGAAGGTCACGAAGAAAGCACAGTCAACCGTACAGGAAGAAAAGAAAGAACTGTCTGCCTCTAATGGCGCCCCAGAGCAAGCTGTTGTCAGTTGATTGAACTCTTTTTTGCATTTAAGAACATATGCGACCATTATATCTAGAGCTATAGTGAACTTTTTCTCTATTATTTGGCCTGGAAAACTTGGAAGGCTCGTGCACGAGTCGAAAACGGTCGAACCAACTTCAACCCTTTGTATTTATACCTTGGTGGTCTGTCAAAACGCTTTTCATCCGTAGTAACTTATATTTAATCATTAGAAAACGATTTCTGTGTTTTCTATTTGCGTGTGTATTTTAACTAGGATTCCAAGAAAGATAGTTAATGTTTTTAGATATTTTTTAGCAGCGAAAGGACGCTTTTGACAGCCATTACTGTGGCTTTGTACTGTGATCTTTATACACGCATTTTATTTTCTTACGTACTTTACTTTGTAAATCTAGCTTTACTTTTCCATTCAGACATGCATTTGTTTGTAAAGTTCTTTGATTAATAGTGAATTATACTTGAATAAACTTTGTAAAAAGGTGAAATTATTTTTTTGAGTCGCTTCTCTGTTTTATTTGTAGCTCTTAAGCTCTAGACCGAAGGTGGGCTTATTAGAAGATGGCTGAAGGGCCTATGGCAGAACCAGGCATCAAGCCCTTCGTGTTAGATGCAAAACTGTTTCCTTTGCAAAGCACAAAGATTGTGGCTGACTGCATGCAAGTTTTTTAACTGGACATTTCTATTAAAAAAACATCCAGAACTGAAATATTTGAATTTTTAAATGTTTTCATCTTTATCTTTTAATCCCTTTTTACTTCGATCTGGTAAGCTCACCATTCTATGCTGATTTTGAGTAGTTGTGCATTTTGCAAAAATAGAACTTCTTTGAATTATTTGTAAGTTTTTGAATTACTTATCTTTTGATTGTTTTTGATTCTAGAATTCCCATTGCATTGTACTTGCATTCTAGAACAGATCATTCTACTAGAGCCAGTACAGGAGTACAACAGGACCCAACAGCTTTAAAGTAAAAATGTGTAGTAAATTTAACAACTTTCTTGATCTGAGGAAGTGAAAAAGTTGGCAAATATCACAGCAGCTCTTGCAAAGTCATGTAATTGAAAAAGATGGCAAGGAGTTGGAGAAATATTGTGTAGTTCCAAACTGTTTTCATATTTTACAGTGGAAATGGAAATTCTGGGGGAAGGAGGGGTCAGAGAGAACAACTTGGGAATTTGTATAGCAGAAAATAGGAAATCACAGAGGTTAGGGGGTTCTTTTACAAATTCCTCCATAGTGGGGTATGGATATTTTCTGGAACCACACCTTACTGCAGTAGCCGACTTCCAAGATACACTTCACTTGCCACATACAGAGTATAAGACAAGGCTATGTGCATAAAGCTCAGTCATTCGTAACAAGACAAAAGTTTTAGCTCATAGTCCCATTCTAAATCCTTTGTAGAAGACAGGTGAAGCATATCTTGGAACTGGACTATTCCAAAAACCATGCAAACTCGGAGATTTAGTCTACTGGATTTTGATTTTTCTTTCATCAATAATGAACATTGATGTCAAAGTACTCTAAATACCCCAAATAATCCAATATGATCTTAATATATTATGCCTTGGACAGTTATATTCTGTATTTCTTACTATTTTTAATTTTGATGGATGGAAGTGAAATCAAACTGCAGCAAACTGTTTGGCTGTCTGAGTTCACATGACTTTAAAATTGCAGAAAGTTTTGTGGGGCTTTTGTCTTAGTAATAGAAAAATCTCATTTTCAAAATGAAGTCTTTTTATTATATTCTTTTATAAATTAATGTACACATTATACAAAACCTTTACATTATTTACATGGTATCACTCTCATTTATACTCTACAGGGTTAAATATTTAATATGCATTACAACCTGGAATAAATGTTTTCTTGACATAGTCTATAAGACTAAAATCATAAAATTTGAAGGAAAAATTATATTGTTCCAATCTAATAAACAACGGTTCTTCTCTGGCCATCCTTGGGAGGGGTTGGAGGTAAAGGTTTGGTATTATTTAGTCTTTTCTCATGTACAGGCATATTAGGAATGGGATCTAGCCTTGATGTACTCATTAATATACCAGTATTTTTATTAACAGTCTTTTTAACACTTGTTTTAGAATGGAGAGGATTGATGACACCAACATGTGGAGTAGCATTAAAGACTTTGTTGAAGTTAGTTTCTCTGTTGAGAAGCTCCATTTGGAAGTATCTTTTCTCTTCCTGTTAATGCAATGAAAAATAATTTTACAAATGGTAACACAGCCTTTTTTCATTTCAATTTTTGGCATATCAGCATCATAAATTGGGACAAAAATTTGTTACTTAATAGAGTGCGCACCATACATCCATGAAAAAAACTACTTAAACTATTTAGCACATAACAGTATTTAGTTATCAACTATTTTGTTATCCGATAAGTAAGAATTCACTCAGGCATAAACTACACAAAGAAAGACAAAGACCACTAGATACCTTGCTATTGTTATTTGCACTGTTCTACTTCAGTGATATCAACTAGTTTGTACATAATAGTGCAATAAGACAATACATATTAAGTTTTATTTCACGGATATATGGCATGCACTCTAAAAGCAGGAAATAGTATAAAAGGGACACCTTTCTGGAGCAAAGCTCCTTATTGTTTGTATGTACCAAAGATTGAACATAAATTGTCATGATAATCCTTTAAAGCTCAGGGCCCGGTTGTACGAAGGTTGGATAAAGTTATCCACCGGATAAGAGTTATCCACTGTATATATTTTGTATAGATTTTATCCACTGGATAAGGATTTATCCGCTGGATAGCGCTATTCACCCTTCGTACAACTGGCCCCAGGAGCAGAATTTTGATTCCACAAAGTACATGATATCAAAAAGTTTAAATACTTGGGAAGCCTTTAGTAATGGAAGTGATAAAGGAATAGCCCCTAAGGGTTTTATGTTCTTACCAATAACTTTTTCATTTCCAATTCTCTTTCAGCCAACACTCTTTTCAAAGTGTCCAGCATTTCTAAATCTTCTGGTCTTGACTCACGATGTGTGAAACGGATTTCTGCTTCATCCAACCTGACAAAAGGACAATTTCAATCATGTAAGTTGTTGAAATTATGCAATAGATGGTGAACTAGTTTTTCACAATAATTAATATTGTTTTTTCATTCACACTATCTTACTTTAATACTACTTCGTGTATGACCCCATGAAATGGCACTATTCAAATTACTTAAAGATTCCACTCACTGAGATACTTGAAGTGCCATTTCATGGGGTCAAAGCTACTACCCTAAAAAGACCTAAGTGAAAATATTTGCTAAACAAAAAGTGTCTTACCTAAAATAAATTTACACCCCAAAAAGTCGGATTTCAAAAATTTCAAGCTCCAAAAAGGGCCCCTCCCCCATCATTCTTGTGCCTTACTGCCCACCGGGCTCAATGTACAATCATATTATGTTGCTTCCACTTATGTTTTTTTGTCACAAGTAGCAAATGAACTATCAGTTTTAAGGAATGTATGACATTCTGTGTCTTCATTTTATTTTCCAGACAGTGTGAGTGAACAAGGCATGATTGGTTCAATATATACACAACATATTAACATTAAACAAATAGTCATTATTTCATTAAGTTTGTTTAATGTTAATATGTTGTGTATAATTATATTGAACCGATCATATGCCTTGTTCACTCATATTGAGGAAGGTAGCTGAGACTACCGAAACATGTCTGGAAAATAAAATGAAGCTACAGAATGTCATACATTCCTTAAAACTGATATGTCACAAGTGTGACCAAAACCTCATATCAAGTTCACTTGCATTTCAAAAGAAAACAAAATTGCCATTTTTCTACTAACATATACTTACATTAGTTGTAAAGCAGATATCTTGCTATTCTGTAATTCTTTAGCTCTGTTAAACTCTTCAACCAGACCTTGGGTCTCTCGTAAGTGTTCTGATGTCAGTGAATCAACTTCCTTTTGGTGAAGTCTTCCAAGATGTTCTTCTCGTTTTCTGTCAAGTAGGAGTAATTTTAATTAGACAACCAAGTATTAGATCGTCCTACTTTCCTAATATATATTGTTACTAATTTCTTTTTCCTCATATTTTATCACAATACTGTATGCATTTCTATGAAAACAGCTCATATAAAAAGTGATGTTTCTGCCAATTTTTTTTAAGTTCATTTCAAATGGTCCAAAATGGTATCAAATGATGGACTTTCCAAATTTCTTTTTGCATGGAAGTAAACAGGCACTTATAAGCTACTTTCATGTACATCCCTTCAATGACAAATAATGATACCTTATATGTGAATTTGTCTCTCTCCTGATGGTTAATATTTCTTGGCCCTTTGCTTGCAGTTCTTCTTCCAGTTTAGAAACATTTTTCTTCAGTTCTGACAACTCATCATCAAGTTCTTTGAGCTGTTTGTCACGTATTTCTACTTCATCAGCGACTTCATCCATTTTTGTCTGGTGCTCAGATTCCTATATATTGACAAATAAACAAAGGAATTGATATAGAAATTCTTCACTTCTGATCAGCAAGTGAACTAGATTTTAGAGGTTAGACCTATCATCTAAGAAATCTTCTTTTAGTCACACACCTCTTTCTATCCGTTGTTAAGAAATTTGTCTTTGTGTTGAAGTGATTCATAGAAAATTCATAAAAAGTTAGACCAGTGTTGTGAATAATGGTTGGAATGTTGTTGGCAGTGAGAGTCCATAAATCCTTCATTTCTACTAAAACAATAATATTACCTGTCGTGACAAGATTTCACTGGTTCGTTGTAGTTGTAACTTGATGGCCATCATTTGTGTTTCAAATTCTTTGTTTAGCTGCTGCATTTCTTCTTGCTGTTTGCGCATCAACTCATGGCGTAAGGTTTCTACAAATAGACAAAGTGAGATAATGAAAATTTAAAAAAGAAAATTGATATAGATGTAAATGTGATGAACAACATTTCACAGCTTAGTAGCATCATAAGAGCACTGTCTGACATAGTGCAGATTTGGTATGAGTGTGAAAAACTACGGCACAGTTACGGCGCGGCACAGTTACAGCGCGGAACCTCACCTGCTGATTTCTTTGTAAATTTGTAAAGACATCAGCAGGCAAGGTTCCATGCCGCGCCGTAACCATGCCATAGTTTTTCACACTCATACCAAATCTGTACTATTATAGTCTATAAGTCATTCATGATCAGCCTTTGGATGACTTTTAATGAACTTGTGTTTGACTGCCAGTCACTTGAGCATGCCTCAAATTACCTAAGCTGGCATTATTTAATCGTGTCTATACCTTTTTCATCTTCATGTTTTGCCAGGAGTTCTTCTATCTGCTTTTTCTTTGTACTTTCAGTTTGTGACTTCAAAGCATCTAGAGCAACCTTGTTGGCTTGCAAGTTAGATGACATGTCTTCCTTATATTTAGATTGCAGCTTGTTTTCCAGGTCCTGAGAAAATAATGACTGCTGGTTAGGAAAACTACAACTCACTTTAATATTTGTTTTAATGCACTATCAAATATCAAATATGTCACATTTATTATACAATTGTGACGTAAATTGACCAACTAAGGTATCGTTTGAGGGCCAATATGGGACGATGATACCCTCTAGAAAACCGGTTTGCATATTTGGCCCTGTATGACGTCAAGGCTTCAAACCGGTTTGAAGCGTGGGGTGCGCAGTGGTTTTCAAAAAGGACTGTTTCGATAATAAAAATACTGTTAAAAACAAAGCAAAAAAGCAATTGTATAATAAATCCCTTATTAGATATTTTCTTGTGTATTACGGGCTGACATTTTACTCATCGCTCGCATTTTGCCTCACCTAAAGGCTCGGCAAAATATATAATCGACTTGTAAAATATCAGCCTGTAATACACAAGAAAATATCTAAGAAGTGGTATTTATTTAATAATAATATATTATAGTAAAATTGAAAAGTTTTATGAAGAATCCCCTTAGATTGACGAATTGAAGATATGAGTTTTTTAAAACCAATTAAAATATTTTTGTGGAATTTTTAAGGATATTCTCCTCAGAATTTTGTAATTTTACTTAAATTATCAATGTGATAAATTTGATAGTAAATCCCTTTTTCCAAGAGATCAAATATCTCATAATGTCACACTAGTGTGATAAAGGTCTATTTACAGTATGTACTCTGTATAATAATAATAATAATAATAATAATAATAATATAAATGCTTGTAGAGCACCTATACAAGTCAGTTCTAGGCGCTGTATAAAAATTAAAAAGAAAATTATAAATTGTAGGCCAGTTTAAATAAATAAGTCTTGACACTAGTCTTGAAGGAGTCCAAAGAAGTTATATCTCTTATATTGACTTGTACAGTTTTTATAGCCCTATACCTTCAACTGCTGTTCTCCCATTTCTTTCAATCTTTCCATTTCGTTCTTATGTTCTGTTTGCATTTCTTTGATTTTAGAACTATGGCTCAGTGCCAACCTAGCAGCATCCTCTTCATATTGTATTCTCTGCTTTTCAAGATCTTCTTTTAGTTGTTGCTCGATACTTGAAGCATTTGCTTTCCGTTTCTCTAGGCTTTCTTGAAGATCTTTAATCTGTGGAGATGTTATAGGAATGTACTGTTATTGGTAATACTTTGACATTTTTGCTGGCTGAAAGTCTCTGGGAAAAGTGGGGAAAAAAAGGCAAAGCAGTGGTCTCCAGTGCTGTCTGCAGCTGCCTATTTAAAATCTATTTGACATTTCTGCACAACAGGACTTAAGAACAGGGATAAAGTAAAATGAAATGACAAATATTATTGCATTTTCATTATGCAATTAGCATGACATTGCAGCATCACATTCAGGATGCCATTTTCATGTCTTCTTTAAAATGTTTGCAGTGTCAATGTCATATCAGATAAAATCTGTTTACTCAAAATTTATATTCAAAATTTATATTCAGTTTATCAAACTTTAATTCATCCCAGACAAGACTGCATTATTTTGATTCTTTAAGCTGGTACTTTATTGATCAGTTCATGATCATCTCCAGTTTAGCTTTCAACATTTTATTATTCAACTTTAATTTTTTTTGAGGAAATACATTATCACACTGAATTTCAAACAGATATTTATAGATATTTAATAATTAATAGTTTAATTATTATTAATAATTAAATCAATGTACTAACAAGATCATTGGTCTTTTTGACATATGACTGCTTCTCTTCTTCAATTTCATCAGCCTGATAGAGAATTCATTTTAGATTTTATTTAGATGAACTGTAATCATCAACATCATTATTATCAGATCATTCATCATCATTTTTTGACATCATGATGGTGGGGTCGTCAACTGGAATATTGAGCATCTGCACAGTACAGGTCATTTACAAATTTTAATGATTGAAGACTGAATAATAATTATTTGCTTTGTTTATAATATTATAATGTAATTCTGATCTTTATTATTTATAGGACTGGTGTACATTTGAGGAAAGAGAACTACAACCTCCCAGAAAATGTTGACATTAAATTAAATGACTAAATGCTCCAAAGGAAGGAATTTTGTTCTAGATTGCTGGTGCTGTAATATAATTGCTTGCCTGCAAACAATCCCTGGTACGTTCTAAGTACTGAGTGAGGATCCTTTCCTTGGAGCATTTAGTCAATCCGCATGTCTCAAAAGCCTTAAATGTAACGTAATAAATATAATTTGTATAAGGTGCTTTAATATGCGAGCAACAAAATCATACAACTTGTTGCACAACATTGTTGCATTGCAAGTTGTAGAGCGATGTTGCTTGTATTACTGCCCCATGTGTACCGGCTGTCATGCAACAAAAATCAATGTTGCAAGTTGCAAGATTTTCTTGCACAAAGTAGAACCAATAAGTAGCTGCAACCAGCAACATCAATTTTTTTGCATGACAAGTTGTGCGCAGTGCAGTAAATACAAGCAACATTGCTGTACAACTTGCAACAAACAATACTGTGCAACAAGTGGCATGATTTTTGCTACTCGTATTGCCGCACCCTAAGACATTTCCTGAATGCTCTTCAAATGCAAACATGTGCAACAACAGATTCACGTCACCGTTAGAATTTATGGAACACAAAAGTATAAAGGTCACCAGATGTCCAGGTTGGATTGAAGCATACATGAATGTAGTTCAGGAATTAAAGGTCTTAATTAATGGTCTAAAAAAATTTTATAAAAAGAAATGCAAGCACTAATACACTTACCACTAAACTAATTATATTACCACTAATTAAAACTACTACCATAAATAATTATTAATGACACTGAAATTGTTGGTTTTTCTCTCACCCACTAATCACTATAGGGTATTGATATCACTTACAGTTCGTCGTAGTGTATCGATCTTGATATTCAATTCCACTTTCATTGCTTCAATTTCTTGGTCCTTGATTCTTGTCAGTTCTTCTAAAGCAGCCCTGTTTTCTTTCCTGTATTGTTCATTCAGTTCTGTTCTTAGTTGGCTACATTCACCACTAAAAATTTAAGAAAACTGGCAGTTAACCTACCATAATTGTAACTGCTTCTTGATCTTACATTAGCTGAAAACTTAGAATATCAGCTGCCTTTGAAAACAAGTGTAGAGTGAAGTACCAAATGAGTTGGCAGTTCAAGACATTATTTGAAGGGTTCCATGTGGAAATGGCCTAAGTGACTTTTTTGATGATATTTTTTCAGTAGTATAATTGAATTTCCTATGCTGGAAAAATTAATCTCAGGACATCCATCAAAAAGTCACTTAGGCCATTTTCTCAGGGAACCCTTCATTTTTTCTGTTAACAATGGGCCAACTGTTGGTTGTTCTGCAACTTGCTGTTTGTCATTTGCTAGACTTGACACCTGATCAAGCTGTAGTGGATTTGGTAGGTTTAAGTCACCATATTAATGCAATGTATTAACAAATGAAGTAGGCTCAAAAGTATCAAATGATGACTCTCTGGTGTGTTTTTTTACTATAATTGTGAGTACTAGTCATGCATTAATCTACTCATACCTTAGTTTTTCACTCCACTTCTGATCCAGATCTTTAGTCAAGGATTGTAGGCTACTCTGGAGTCTATTTTGTGCTTCTACTTGAGACTTCTGGTACTCTATCTTGAGTTTTTCCAATTGGCTCTAAAATGATAAAATAGGAACATTAAAAATCTATAAATAAAATTGTAGTCATCATATTAAATTTAATTTATCTGCAATAATTTTATTGTCACTAGCTTAATTTTCTTTTACAATATAGCAAGTATTCACTCTGATATAACACATAATTTGCCAGAATTATTGAGAGTTTGAAAATATTTGGAATTTTACAGTCATTCTAAACTAGTACTTTAACCATGGTCACTTGAATTTATCATAACAGTGAGAAATGTTACAGAACTATTATGTCAGAAGTTACTACTGAAACATGTTTGTTTTAAAAGTTTGCAAATATGTTTTTTGTCCTCTCCAGAATATGAACTCAAATGCTATTGTTTTCAATTCATAATCTGATTGGTTAACAAACTCAAGTGCATGAGTACGGTTAGAGTAGAATGACAGTAATGTGGTCATTCTAAAATGTCCTCTAAGAACTAAAGAGTTAACAACAAAAACAGCTGATTAGAAGTAACTTTTCTGGGAGTTCTTTAAAGTTTCTTATCAAACTCATTAATAATTCATTAGAAAACACAATGGAAATCACTACCGTAACGTAGATCTTTATATCGGATAAAGATTTTTGTTCATTTGCATAAACTTTAACTTGGATTTTCTAAGCCAAAAGTAGTCAAACTTGGAAAATTCTGGTCCAATATGATAATTGACAACTAGACGTTTGATAAGTAATATAAAGAACTCGAGAGCGTGTTATATCGGGTCTAAAGATCCTCGCCTTCGGCTCGGATCTTTATCCACCGATATAACACACTCTCTCGTTCTTTATACATTACTTAAAGTGGTATCAATAGACACTCCTCTGCCAAAACATCTTCAGAACTTGCACATGAACGAGATGGTTACTTAGGCCATTTTCAATGGCATCCCTTCAATTCTATTTTTAGTACCTGAAGTGTTGAAGACATGTTGTTAGCATTAGCAAGCTCTTTCTTTGTACTCTCCCATCCCTCTAAACTCTTCTGTAACTCATGTTTCAAGTTGCCAAGGTCAGATGTTGCTGACCCAAGACCTTTTTCACTCTCTTTAACAAGTGAGTATAGCTTATTAGATTCATTCTCTAGACTTGCAAGTTTTTCCTTTAGTTCACTACATTGAGTTTCAAGATCTTTGATAACAGATGCTTTTTCTTCAATTATTCCATCCTTTTCTTTTTGTGCCTTTTGTGCCATTTCCCGCTGCAGGCAGGTAAGTCTTTCTTCCATTTCTTGCTGAAGTCTTTCTAATTCAGTTTTGTGGTCAGTGGTAAGTTGTAAGACAGTTTGTTCAAGTTCTTTCTTGAGGCTGTTTTCCCTTTCTGAAGCATTGATTTTTGAGTTGTTTAATTCTTTCAGATATTTTCCTTCAATTTCATTCTTTCCATCAGTAATCTTATTTATTTCCTACAGAAGTAATGGACACTCATTTCAATTAATCAAAATAATATTATAACACAGTATAATATAATTTATCTAACACAATTTACAACATTAGAAAAGCTTTGAGTTCCTAGACATGGTTGCTTGAATAACACTTGATTGGTGGATAAATTTATTGGAAAATGTCATCGTTTTATCCATGGAATAAGAATTATCCAATGAATAGTGCAGAGAGGGCCAGTAATGACTGTAAAATAAGGTGGTATAAACGACTTTCAAAAATAGCGACCTTAAGTACAAGAAGAAGGCCACAAAGGCATTGTTACCGAAAAATAAGCGTGGTGACACTTCTATTGCTACCAAAGACAACGTGTTCCTCTTCCTTTTGAAATAACTATTTTCTGTGCATTTTACAGGATGTACTTAGACTCATTTGATGCCATGATGATTTTGGAGGCCTTTCTGGCCTCATTCTCATGAACAATGAGCCTGCTATTTTTGAAGGTCGTCTGTTGAGTTTATTTTAAAATGTTGTATTTTTCAATTACCTGTTTAAGAGACTGTATATGTTCTGCTGATTCCATGAAGTGAGATTTATACTGCTGTTCCAGTTCTTCATAATCACTTTCCAATTTGCTAACTTTATTGTTAAGTTCATTTACTGTGCTTTTAAGACTTCTGTTGCTTGTCTCTTGAGAAAGTTTAGTGGCTTCAAGTTTACCAATAACAGCTATAAGAATAAGAAGAAGTAAAATATGAAATATTGTACTGAAAAGAGAGAGAGAGAGAAAGGGAAAGTTGATTAAAAGTGGATGAGTGAGAAAGTTTAGTGGCTTCAAGTTTGCCAATAATAGCTATAAGAATAAGAAGAAGTAAAATATGAAATATATTGTACTGAAAAGAGTGAGAGAGAAAGGGAAAGTTAAAGTGGATGAGTGGACACCATGAGACTCCAGTGAAAAGTCCACTTCAACTTTCCTTTATTTCTCTTTGATTTATAGAGCAGATTTTTCATGACTGTGAAACGGCCTGTGCTGTGACTGTGTCAGTGCCTTAATTTGCCATTCCGAAATTAGAGCTCCAGTTGAATTATGGGACTGTTTTGGGGGATACAAAATTTCAAAATTCACAAATAAATGACCAAATATGAGACAGGAGAACATAAATAAGAGAAAAGTTACAAGGATCAGGTGTTTACAAGCACTTTGCTCCAAATTAAGTGACGTCCCCAAAAACCGTCCCATAATTCAACTGGAACCCTAATTTCGGAATGGTGAACGACTATAAAAACATTTGAAATTCTTGCTCTAGCTATGCCATGCTGCTACTATGCTATTTTCACAGTCATATGAAATCTACCCTATAGTACATCCACAAGGCCTCCTATACATCAGAAGATATTGCTTTCAACAATCATGCTGCTAAAATAATTAAGATTCTATTACTGAATAGGTGATGTTTTTCCAATAACAGTTGGTAACTGAATAAGTAAATGAATGAACAAAATACACATTTCACACACACTGTGACTACAGATGAAACAGAAAACAATAGATTCTTTCTTCCCTGAGAATCAACAGCTTTATGGATTCAAAATATTTTCATTGTTTCTATGGCCTGGAAGTCAAATATCTTCAAGGAGTCTATAAAAGTCCAATTTTCAAGTTATGCACCCTGCAATGTGTGATGTATATTAAACAATGTAAACTAAAAATGTCATAGTGAGCAATTGTAAATGGAATAGACAAGAAAGTGGGATCATTGTAGTACTATTGAATAGTAAAATTTTGTTTTAATTTCAGTGGTGACAGCAAAAAACAAAAGACGTGTCACTGGAGTAAGAGTTGTCTCTACCTCCTTGTAAATGAAACCTGACTCTATCATGTTTAACAATGACTATGCACAAAATCTACTCTGGTGTTTAATAGGATTAATGGAGGGTATAGATAAAGCAGTTATATAAGTACAAAAAAATCTGTTCCATGCTGTGAGGTTTCTTAACTTTTTAATTAAATGAGAAAAATTGCTGAAACAGAATACAGTACACCACAGCTGAGACTTAGAAAATTTTCCCTTTAAATAGTAACCAGATGGCTAGAACAGCCAGCATGTCGGTTCTTAGCATTAGCTGGAACCATTCAACTGCATGTAATGACTTGCTGGCTAACGTCCATGAAATTGAGAAAATGTTTTTTTATAGTGATCACAGTCCTTCAAAAGCTTCTCTACAAGCAACAATTGAGTTACTATGGCTGATGGTTAAAATAAAAGCTTTGTACTATTACAGTGCTACACAACCGTTGCCGCTACCACAAAGTTTTTGATTACTTTTTGACATCTTTTTGATAACTTTGAATACCCCTAACCAATTACATTATTGGTGCTTCACTTTTTTGTCTCCATCTAGACGGAGTTTGTTTATCATATATTATTACATCGATGTACGTACAAACTCCGCCTATGGAGACATCAAAGTGAAGCGCCAATATCTATATTGGTTAGGGATATTCAAAGTTGTCAAAAAGTAATCACAAATTTTGTGGTAGTAGCATTGGTTTGAGCCGTAGCACTGTAGTACTTACAGTATTGTGAAAGTATTTTTAACTACATTCATTACTTGACTATATAGATCTAATTTGTGAATTGAAAACCACAATGTACACAAATGAGATCTATTGTAGTCACAAACAAAAAGACACCACAGAGGTACGTGAAAGATCATCAATAACGATGACCATATCAACGCCTATATGATACTTCTAATCATCAGTTGATGTTTCACTTACTTGATTGTCGAGCAATTTCTGCTCCTTTTTCTTCACATCTTTTTCTATAAATCATGACTTCACTTTGTAATTCACGAACATCATTCAAAGCAGCAGCACTTTGCCTTTTTGATTCCTCCAATTGTTGGGATAATTTTTCGGTGTCGACACTTTTACTACCTGTAAGATTTTCAAGTTCAGTAATTCGGTTTCTCATCTCTGTTAACTCGTTTTCATTGCCACTTTGTCGGTTCAAAAGTTCGGATATTCTATCTTTTAAAGCTCTTTCTTGCCGATGCCATTCGGCTTTTAGCTGTATTTCTCTATCTTCTATTTTTTTCAAATTCTTTTCTTTGGACTGCGCTTCTACAGCGCGCAGAGCTGCGAGTTCTTTCTCGTAGAATATTTTGAGTTTGTCAATATTTTCTTGGTACTCTTTCTCGAGTTTTTTCCTCTCCTCAATTGCAAGAGAGTTCGAGGAGCTTGCCTGCTCTTTAATTTTTGCTTCCCTTTCTTGAAAGGCTTGCTCAAGTCTTTGCTTTTCTCTCACAACTTCATCGTAACGAACTCTATGAGCTTTCATGAGTTGGTCGAGTTCATCGTGATGTTTTGATGTCAAAGTGTCAACCACTTTGTCTCGTTCTTCTTCTAGTTTTCGACGCATTGCTTGAAAATCCTTTAAACGATTTTCAAAATCCTTCTTTGTGGACAACATTTCTTTAGACATTGACATTATTTTGTCGGAATATTCCTCGCGTAACTGTGCCAACTTCGTCTCGTGTTGTAGTTTCATGTTTTCAAACTCACTCAACGCCTCCTCTTTGTAGAGACGTTCCTGGCTTAGAATCGACTCTAGCGACTCAATCTTTTGCTGTTGTTCACTTACAATCCCTAAACGAGTTTTAAAAGAGTCCACTTTCTTCTTCGTCTCAGCAATCAGATGCTGCATCTCATCTCCGTGCGATTTTTTCAGTGCTTCCACCATCGCGTCGTGTTCGTCATTCTTGGTATTTAGTGCATAAATAACTTTAGTCAACTGAGCAATTTTCTTTGACATTTTTAGATGAAGATCTGGGGTAACATCAGAAGCAGCAGTTGCACCATGGCTGGCCATGTAAGTGCCACTTCTATGTGGCATATTGTGAAAACTCGAAGACGTCTTACTCGTCGCCATTTTGATCTTGCTTCGCGACTTCACTGTTTCCACTGTGTTTGTTGCCAAGGCTACCTCGGCATTATTTTTACAGTCGATAATTAGTCGGTATTGAAGAGCTAATCCGAACTCCTCCGAAGTCCGAACTGATAAAATTTCCGGAAATTTCCGAAATACTATTGTTTATCTCGAATATATATCGATTGAAAACTTATTTACCGCCATTTTGAAATATTCTAAACATGGCAACAAGAGAAATGTAGTGTTTCGTCGTTTTCTCCTCAATTTTTGCGAAAATTTGACATGTTTTCCATAGAAGCTCAGGAGGGAGTTTTCTTTGAGTCTTCTTGGAGAACTGAAAGGTATCAGTTAAATAGTTGAAATGTTATGAATGTTTTACTGAATGAGTTCAGGAAAAAGACATTTCTTCTTCCTCGACTCATAAATAGGTCTGTCAAAGAAAGTTTTGCTCAGACGAGTGAGATAATTACGTACGAAGCTGATGCTCAAGCCGTTGACACGAAAGATGTGGAGGTGAAATTTGTTATTTATTCACTTGATAAGCTTTAGATTTTAAAACTTAAGCTTAAAGCCCCGTTTATTTAAGTTAAATTTTGAATAGCATTGTACTTGTTTTATAACTTAAGCTTAAATGATTTCTTGCTATTAGATTCAAACAGAAGAAGAACCCAAACGTGAAATTACAATGGTACATGATGACTCAAAGGTAATTATTTCATCAGAATCAGTGGTCTGCAATCTTGGACAAAAAGGCTAGGGTTAAGAATAATTTTCCTGTTTTCGAAGAAATGCGTACGTCACTGCAAATTTGGAGCCCGAATTCCCCCCTCCCCCTCCCGTCAACAATGTTGATCACCTGGGGGGCCAGATGCTTCCGACATAGTCAGCCTGCAACATTGATCCAGGGGAATTACGGGGGGAACAAAGCGTACAGTATCGTAGTGGGAAACGCTTCTATTTGAATTGGACATGACAATGCCACTTTTTTCTTAACATTTATTTCCAAGATTGTAGCTGAGAACACGTACCAGGGGGGGGGGGGGGGGGGGGGGGGTTGCTCTCACACATGGACTATATGGGGATCATGACTCACTGAACAGGGTATGGTTTTTTTAGTTTCTTGTCACGAACAGGGTATCCATCAAAGGTAGGGGAGGGGGTGGGGGAGCTGACATTGCATACTTGATCTAAGACCTCATCTTCATATATCTGTTTTTGTTTGTAAACACATGTGTTTTAATGTGTTCAGGCATTCTGTCCACACGAAAATGCTCACCGTAAAGGGATACTTTTGAAAACGTTCTCCAAAATGGATTGATACTTTTGAGAACAACCATTTATGCATTTCCATGTGGACTCTCATAAATATATACTTTCAAAAATGCTCACATCACAACATCTGTCAAAGCTTACTCAGTGAAGCATTTACCATTGTTTTTGAGCTAATAATAATAATAGCTGTTTATTTAAGTGTCCAGGTCAGGGGCGTAGCTAGGCCTGAGCAAAAGGGGGAGCAGGGGGAGCTAGACTCTTTCAAGAGTTTCCATTGCAGTCTAATATGGAAAGATTAAATTCCAAGGTCAAGTTCCTGCCCAAATATGCTATCTTCCCAAGAAGGAATGATTTGGGACAAAAGCTTGTGGGAATGTTTACAATGACAATGTTTACCCTGACTAATAATGTGAAAAATAATGGTTGAAATTGCTGATGTTAGAGAAGCAATTGAAATCAGTTGAAATGACATCCTGAACATCAGGTGCCACATTTTTGTGGTCACAAAATGAATGAATGAGATGCATTGTGTATTTACCATCTCATGTCCCATTCCTTCATTTCATTTTGTCTGCTAAATTGCTTTGCTTTAATGGTAGCTGCTGTAGATTCTATTGGCTTGGTAAATTGGGAGAGGGGGTCTATAGTCACTGTCCATCTACTGGAACAACACTTTGACATTGTACAAGTCAGCTGGTATGAGTTTTAATTTTTTTTAACTTTTAATTGATCACTTTCTATTTCAGAAATTAGTTGATTTTGTGTTGAGAGTATACCCAGAAATCAGCAGACAGTTAGATGCTAACCTGAGAAGCCATGCATTTGATGGTAGGATTAATGGCAATTTGAATTTTAATTCTAGTTAAAATAAAAATAATGATTCTGATTATATTTTGGTTTTATAAACTAAGGTTATGATGTTGACTGGGAGGAGAAATCAAGCTCTGTTACCTGTGAATATAAACTTTTCAATGAGGACAAAGAAGATGGGGTAAATATTCTTGATCAATAAACACTTTATACAAGTCAATGAGGTTATAATTTTGTCTTGCAAATTATTAAGATATCAAAAACAAGTTCATGTGTACAAAACTGAACTTTGTTGGTAAACTTCAAATTTACTCCTACCAAAATTTGGAAACTCATCAGAATCAAGTTTGCACTGAAAATGATTTGAATCATAAAGCAAGCTCTGCCTATAGATTAAGAAGTTCACAACTTGTTTAAAATGGAATCAAAATGAAATATTTCATGGCTAGTTTGAATCAAGAAACTCAATTCTAATGAAGTACATAAGTGCAAAGTTTGCCAACAAAGTTTGTTGTACTGAACTCCAAATTATGCTTTCCAAATTAACAAAATTTTTAGTTACATCATTCACTTACATTAGTCAGTCTGTATTCTGTTTGTCATTCATTCATTGAGTCAGTCAGTAAGTTATTCAGTCAATGACATTCATCAATAATTCAGTCTTTCAGTCAGTCCATTGTTCTATCAGCCAATAGGTATATCAGTCAAAATGTCAGATATCCCATGGCCCACTCATGAAGCAATTTAGACAGACAGACACAAAGGGTGCCCATGAAAATGGCTCAAGTGACTTTTTTGATGAATTTTCACATTTTCTCACATCCAAAATGATATGACTAATAATTATCAACACCTGCACAACAAAAGTTACTGAGACCATTTTCATATTCAGTGCCCCTTTTATTGACCTGTGCCAACTTTGACAAAAGTGAGTCAGTCATCAATACAGGGGTTGCAAATAAATGCTGTCATCAGACAAATAATAACAATGCTCATAAATTGACTGGCACATGATTTATCTTTTCCTTTTTTTTTTTTTTTTTTGTTAAATGAATTTTGTCTAGCCAGACTTGGATTTTGAGAGGACAAATTTGGCTCTTGCATGACAAATAACCAGCTATTCAAAAAATATTGTTTGTGGCCTTGCAATAACATTAAATGTAATAATATCTGCATGACTACAATATTTTATTCTTCTATTTCTAAACATTCAGCTTCAGGTTACTGGACTGTCATGGAATTCCACTGGTTCGGTGATTGCTGCATCATATCCTTTTTGATATTCGTAATATTTTATTTGCACTTATTTAATGGATATATTTTTTAAAAAAATACATAAAGTAAAGTAACAGACACTTCCCACAAGTGGACAGCAACCCTTGGTCCCTTCTTCTTAACCCTCCATAAGTGGACACTTCTCATCATCAGACACCAATTCTTGTCCTGAGGGTGTCCACTTAAGGGAGGTTCAACTCTATTGTCTAAAATATAGGTGTGGCTACAAACTGGTGGTTGACATTTCTCTGTGTTCCTATGGTAACATTACATACTGTAAGAGTATTACTGGTTATGAGTACAAGTATAATGTAACAAATTTACTGGCAAGGGTGTATCTAGAGGGGGGTCCTAGGGTGCTCGTGACCCCCATTTCTAAGTCAGGAGAACGATAAAAAATATAAGAATAGGAACATAGAAGGGAAGGTGTAGAGTTTTAAAAAGTGGAAATTGTGCCTGTGACCCCCCTTTGAAAAATCCTAGATACGCCCCTGACTGGGGTCAATAAAGTTTGTAGAAAACCTCCCTTTCTCATTTATCAAATTTGTCTGTATTTATTTAGCCTGCTTTGCAGACTCTTGATCGAAAATCTCACAATTTTTGGGTGAGATTTTCAAGCATAAAAAAATGGAGTCTGCAAAGTAGGCTACCGCATCAGTTTAGTCAACACATATTAGGAGAACTCATAACGTATTTTAATTAAGAAGAAATGAATTATTTGTAAATGTACCTTAATGTAACATACATATGGAAGGTTTGATCACGAGGATTGGTGTACCCACAAGGTAAAATGATGGTGATGACATTGTGATTTATAATGCATGTAAATCTTGCAATTTATATCAAGCAAGCAGGACTTAGTTTCTTACAGTGTAGCATTGTAGCCTTTTAAGCATGGTAGCCTTGTCAAACTGTTCATGTTAGAACAACCTAAGTAGTTGGCAATTAAAAATTTAAACTACTTAGACTTACTTTTTAAATGACATTCAGTGACAGTACAGTAGGTATCAAATATTCCAGTTTTAGCTAGATGCCAAAATTGCTTACTGCCAGCAGAGTTTGAAAGGATTGCAGTGGGTTCATATTACTAACATGTTTGTGTTAAACTTTATTCTAGTCATCTTTGTGTACTTGGAATATTGATAGAAAGACTTTAAACCACAACAAATCTGATACCACTGTAGACCTGTCTGTAAGTATACTGATATCTATAATACTGATAGCTCAGCAAGACCACTGCCTAAAGAAAATTCATGTAGTTGCTCTGTGGGCCCCCAAAATAAACTGGTTGGGGCTATTTAGCCATTTTGTTTGGGCTCCTAGAAGAAAAAGAATGGTCACCCAAGTCTGTATGTAAGGAGCCAGCTGTGGCTACCACTTGGGTGTCAGGCAGCAGCCTTGCTTTGTAACCAGGGTTCCCTATACCCCTTTGCCAAATCCATTCATAAAAGTCTATTTTGCTTTTCACAAGTCACATTTAATTATTAACTAGCCATTTCTAATAGAAAGTGAAGTGCTGCGAGCAGAAAACAGCTGGTGTATCCACGTTAGCAGAACTGTTCCCCTAAAACTCACAAAAGTACACCGCTTTCTCTGATATATATGAAATGTTTCTTGTCTATCTCCTGTGCGTTGTGTGACGAACACTGCTAGTTGACCTTCAAAACATAATTCTCCAGGATCAGTGTTGGACACACACAGTTCAAAATATTTAGCACTTTGAGTAAAGCAATTTTCAGGAATTTTTCAAACAATCACAAACGGCTAGCGTTGGCAATGATTATAAAACTAACTGATTTTAAAAGCTATAGTTGTACGTTGCATCACGGTCGAAGATGCCGTGTTGTCTACTGTACTATTTGACGCTTTAGATCAAACGAATGATAAATACAATTCCATCACATACAAAGTATAAAATTTTCTTTCATAGAGTAACCAAATATATTGCAGAGATTCTCAGCGCGACCTCACTTCATACTTATTATCTTGGCTTGAATTGATTCGGCCCGTAGACGAGCTTCGATTCGAACAGTAACACGCAAAATGACCCGTAACAGAACATTGCCCTCTCGAAAAAATATCACTTAGCATTTTGTGACTTTCAGTTTATACATCGAGAAACATAAAACCTCTCGAATGGAATCGCACAGGAATCCCAATTCATCCCTGTGACGTCAAGGTTCGCCATGAACATACCACCGTACATAAAAATCGAGTTCGCGGATCAATATTAAGGTGACGTCATTAATCGCACAGGAATCCCACACCAAAAATAGTGTTGCTGCTCGCTTCGCTCCCAGCAATAAGTAAAAGACTGGTTTCAAGCAAACCTTTATAGGAAGATATGAATCAGGAATCACAATTGAGTAAAATCTTAAATCATATTTAATTTATGATTCACTAGTCAGAACAATATTAGGGGACCCACTGTAACTGCCAACAGTAGATTGCAAAATAAAGCATTCAGACAATGATTTGAACCATAATGTGAACATATGGGCTATAAATTTATATTCTTAGACGTACTAAAGATATTTATCTTTTTCAGAGCTGTTTGATGAGTATTGCATTTCATCCTGTGTTGCCTGCAGTTATTGCTGGAGGAACATTTAATGGTAACACATCTGTTATACTGTGATAAGTAGATTTTGTGTATGAATACTTCTAGTATAATATTCACATACATCACCATTCTAAAGACTTAATACGGTATCCTTAATACACCTATCAATGTTAAGCTGGTGGGGGAAGAGGGGTGCAGCAAGTGACAGGGATTTGAACGTCCATGCTGGCACATGTTTCCATTTCTTTCCAAGAGAGATGTTATCAATCAATCAATCAATCCACTTTATTTCGTGAGGGTTTAACACTTGACAGTAATACTGATAAACTTGTGGCCTTCAATAAATAATAACATATTACGTACTATATAGATAATAAGTTTATTTGATTTTGGGCCAAAACTTTTGATCAAGTGTAGTCCTGGGTATTAAGGATATTGAGCAACTTTTGATGCAAAAGTTTTGCTTGAGGGTAGGGAATCTGATTGAGAAAATTTTCAAAATATCAAATCCCCACCCTCGTTGCACCTCCCTCACCTGCTTAACATTGATAAGTACATAATTATAAATGATCTGGGATGAGTAAAGCCAAACAGCTCTGGTCAGTGAACACTCCCTTTAAAATCTGTGTTCAAGAATTATTAAACTGTACCACTTGGTCATGAATGTAATACTATTTTTAGGACTAGTTTTTTTGAAAGATATTTCTAAAGGAACAGTGGACCAAAGTGTTTACCACTCAAAACGCTGCACCAGTTAAAGGAGTAAACACTCCCAATTTCTAGACTGATCAATTCCATAAGTCAGTCCCAGTTCGCTCTCTGACGATTTTTTTAGCGGAACAAAAAATCGTCAGAGAGTGAACTGGGACCGACTTATGGAATCAGTCTATCCCAATTTCCAAATAATCTAGTTCCAGAAAATATCCATAACCCACCACAGAGGGATCAATTTGTAAATGGACCCACCCTAGCCCCTAGAACTTCCAGTTTCTTCTTTTATACAAACTCTGTAATGTTATCATTTCTTCCATGGCATGGTATAAATGTACGTAGATATTTTCTAAGACTATAAAATACCATTTTCAATAATCATGATGCTTTATTATCAGGTGAGGTCCAGTTGTGGAACCTGAGCAAAGAAGATGACATGCTGATAGGGACATCTGGCTTGGGCAGTGACTCTCACAGGGAACCTGTTACTAAGGTATAACTAGAGAAGATTACAAATGAGTGTAAAACAGACCGTGCTATGTTCATGGCTGTATGAGTGACATGTTGTCTATAAAAACATTTGAAATTCCCACCGTAACTATGCCGTGACCATGCGGTGCCATTTTCACAGTCATGAAATCTACTCTAATGATAATGTGCTAAGGTGTAAAAAACTAAGAAATGCAGCAGAGTACCAGGTATGAATTAAAATCATCCTCAGGGACTTACAAACACAAAGTAATGACATCCAGTGTCACTCAAACAGTCAAAATTTTTACTAACTGTAGTTGATTAGAACAATTCTGGGCAGAGTGGGATTTGAAGCTCATGGTTTAAATCCTGCTCAGCTCAGAATTGTTCTAATCGCTTACTTATTAATTAAAAAAAATTGTGTTTAAAAGACACTGGTTGGCATTACTTTGAGTTTACAAGGCATAAACATGGGCCACAGTAATGTATCATGCCCATGCCCTCATTTTGTGCAAAATTTTGTCAGTTAAAGCTAATTATGTATGAACAAACAGACAAATGAACAAACAAATGAAAGAACAAATGATTGAACAAAGGGATGAATGAATGACAAAACAAAGGACTATTAAATTAACAAATGAATGAATGATCAAATGAATAAAGGAAAGAATGAATGCATGCATGAAAACCAGTGAACAAATGAATGAAAGAATGAACAAAGGAATGAACAAACAAACAAACAAGCAAATGAATGACTGGATGAATGAACAAATAAAGGGATGAATGAACAATCTAACTAATTAGCTAATTAATCAATTAAAAATCAATCAATCTATCAATCAAAAAAGAAATATATAAACAAATACAAGCTATAGCATCACAACATTACCACTGCCTTTTACTTAGAAGAACATTTTACTCACATTTACGTATTAATAGGTAATGTGGATAAGTGATCCAGCATCAAAAGGCAAGAAATATCAGGTAAAAAGATATTCAATCATGCCTGTGATCAGTGAAGAATATTTGCCCATTAAAATTTGGACTCAAGTTTGGAATATTGAGTTAAGAGAGTACTAATTTAATGGATTCTAAGTAAGCTATGAGTCGTAAACTTTAGCGAAACCAATTTGTATTGAAACATATTTTTGTTAATGTCTATTCAATTTTATGAGCAATTCCTGCCTTTCCATGGGATGTTACTTATTAAGTTCTAAAGAATATATTAAGTGCAATCGAAATGCATCATTCAATGCATTTTTTCATTTCTCGTGTCTTGAATTCAATCTTTCAGATCTTAAGTGCAAGTGGTGATGGCAAGGTGTTGCTATGGAGATTGCCTGTGCAAGGCTCTCAAGACCTCAAGTTAGTTGGTGGTTATGTCTTACAAACCCATGCAGTACCAAGAAATATGAGATTGAGCAAAGCTAAAGGAGACACAGAAATGGGAGGTTAGTATAAGTGTGGAGCAAGGTTAACTGGTTAATTGTGTTTAAGTACAAGAAATATTTAAGAGATTGAACAAAGCTAAAGGTGCGGTAATACGAGCAACAAAATCGTGCAACTTATCATGCAACATTGTTTGTTTCAAGTTGTAGAGCGATGTTGTTTGTATCACCATCTATGTTGCAGGTTGTGGCTACTTGATGCAAAAAGTAGAAAGTGGTTCTACTTTGTGCAACAAATTTTCGCAAGCTGCAGCATCGATTTTTGTTGCGTGACAAGTTGAGTGCTGGGCAATATTACACAAAGCAACATTCGCTCTACAACTTGAAACAAACCATGACTGTTGACGACAAGTTGCATGATTTTGTTGCTTGTATTGCCACACCTTAAAGGAGACACAGAAATGGGGGGTAAGTATAAGTCAGAGTAGTGCAGGGTGAATTGGTTTGCATAAATTGTGTACTTGCTCAGAAATAATTACTTCACATGGAATAAATTATTGCTTGGTCTGAATTACATTCCATACTGCAAACAACAGGGGCCTATTCTGCCCTTTTTTGGAGGGGGGGTGGTCACAGAATTCATTTTTAATACTTGCTTTGAGAGAAGGCAGTAGGAGGGCATGCATTGTAATTATCTTTCAGGCTCAAACTTGTAGTGAACAGGATTACAATTATAAGATGTTTTATTTTTTATGTTTTTTGGACAATTAAAAATTTTAATGACTTCTGATTTCACAAAGACTTTGAAGAACTGGTTTCAGATACATTTAATTATTATGTCAAAAGAGTTGGAAGAGAACAGATCCTCAGTGTTGTCAGATAGGTTGAAGAGACATTATGTACTTATTGACTGAGTGCATGCATGAGCATTTTCTTGTCTAGCCTGACCTATCTTAGGCTCAGATTCCAGCCGTCAGGGATTCGTGTGCCCGCGATACTCATCATGGGCACACGAATAATATAATAAGCATTGTCATAAGTCAATAAGCATTTTATCATAAACAGTGTTCCATTTAATTCTGTACTTTATCATTTAAATTTGTACTTTCAAAAATGACTGTATGACTGGAATATCCCAGATTTGAGCCAATCAGAAAATGTTGCTCATTTAAATATCAATTCTGATTGGCTCAAATCTGGGATATCCCAGTAATGCAATCTTTTTTAAAAGTACAAATTTAAATGAAAAAGTACAGATTTAAATGGTACACTGTTCATATGACCCTTTTTGATCATTTTATTTACAGTATATTTTTGGACGTGTGCAGATCTGGATACAGGTTTTTCCAGATCACCCTCGAAAATCCTTATGTGTCTTATCAACTGACTATTTCCAAACGTTTTCTTAAGATCATGTACAGGACCAGATATGGGTCAAGGGATGCCTAAGTTACTGACACTGAACCTTGTGTAACTATTGTCAATTAATGCAAATTCTTCCACACTTTGCAGTGACTACAGTATCGTTTTCACATGAAGACAAGACTTTGTTTGTTCTTGGGTCAGAAGCAGGAGGAGTTTTCAAGTGCTCTACAAACACCAGGGGCACACCCTCAACTAGTAAGTTTACCAGACAATTTTAGGGGTGTCGAATGGTCAACCAGTAAGTTTACCAGACAATTTTAGGGGTGTCGAATGGTTAAGGCAAGACTTTGTGGGACCACAAGACAAGGCATATTTTTGCGAGCGCAAGACGCTTTTTGTTGATTTCCATTGTTCTCAAAATTCAAGACTCTGAGGCAGTTTTTAGCTATAAATCAAGACTTCGAGACCCTCGAGATTTGACTAAAATTTTGTGAGACTGACTTTTTAGGAGACCATACTACAACTCTAATATTGAAATATCAAGATAGGAATTTTATAGGAATTATAGGAGGTACAAAAAGTTTTAAAATTTACTCCATGATAAAGAAAGCAATATTATTGTAAAAAAATTGATAATAGTTAGCTAGATGTGTATGCTTCTCGGAATGTACACTTGTGCCTGGAAAAAATTTGAGCCCTCAGTTGTGTTTGAAGCCACGACTCTTGGATTTCCGGTCTGATGCTCTATACCAGTTGAGTTATATTTGAAGGCTCTAGTGGCGAGCAGGTCAAAGTTTGGTATTTATGCTGAGTGTGTGCTGGATGGACACTGTCCGATAATCTGAGAGGAAAGATTCGTATAGAAGCTCTGCAGAACTATGACGTAAACATAATAAACAATCATCATCATCATCATATTCATAAACTTTGATAATATTTGAAATTTTTGATCAAGCCACCCAACTATTATTCATTACTAATATTTTATTCACTGTTCTGTTCTACTGTGTATTCTACTATTTCTGCTCTGCCCTGTTCTGTTTTTTTTCTGACCTACGTTTTTTTTTCTGCTCTGGTCTTTTTGCTTTACCAAGTTTTATAAGTTTGTTTAGTAATGAAAGAATGGGTGAATGAATGAAATGGCAATCTTTAACACTATGTAACTATAATGAATACTTGCTTGCATTACAGTAGTATTAAAGGCGATGTTACACCCTGAAACTTTTATCTGACTTGTGTTGATCACTGATACGAGACGAATTTCATAAGGGGTGTTACACGCTGAAATTTCGTCCTGAAACTTGTTCAAGTTTCTGTTGCAGGAGTAGAAAGCAGTCTTACTTTTCGTGAAACCGTCTCGTGAAACCGACACAGGGAAAGTTTCAGCTAAATGACCATGTTACATGGTGCAATGCGTTGTGAAACTTGTCTTGCAACAGCAATTGAGGCAATTTTCAGGGGAAAGTTTCAGCATGTAACAGCGCCTTAACCCTCAGTCCTTCATCGATTTTACACAGTTATATTGTATCTTTATACCCAGACACAGCTTTGATTAGTTCCTGCTAGTCTCAGTTTGTATTAATTAATTTCCTGATTTTTTTACAGATGCAACAAGTTCTGTTCCTTTGACATCTCCTGTCACATTTGCTTTTTCACCCCATATTGGTCCTGTATTTTCTGTGGAATGTTCTCCTTATCACAGAAATCTGTTTCTTACCTGTGGAACTGACGGAACTATTAGAATTTACACCATGTTACAGGTAAAGATAAAAGAATGTATTTTCATTCTTATCCTCCCTTAATTACCAGTTGGCGTGGTTCAAGCTATTTTTACCTGTAAAAGGTACCTTTGAATAAAAGATACCAAAATCTCAATCTGGTACATTTATTTCTGTAAACGTAAAAGTAAGATGAACAGCATTATGATGTTTTAATTGTTTTGTTTCCAGTCCAAGCCTTTGTTGTCACTTGAACCAGGCTCTGGTTATTTATTCAAAGTACGCTGGTCTCCTGTAAGACCATTGGTATTCTCAGTTGTCACAGCAGATGGAAAACTTCTTATTTATGACTTAAAGGTTAGTTAGACTACACCATTACCTAGGCATCCTAAAGGCCCTGACACACCCTGTAATTTTTCATGAAACTGTTTCTGCAGCATTCAGTATAACACAGAGTTTCAACATGTGCCCACCCCTGCAACAGTTTCGTTTCATGTTGAGAGCAAAAGTTGCAGGTTTAGAATCGAGTTCTACTTCGATTCTGCAACTTTTTCACAAATGCTACATGTAACGTCACAAGGGTGGATGTACAGTGTGACTGTGTTGCATGTAATGATGCAGAAAAGTTACATCATGAGTTTTGGCCTTAAATAGGATTTGTAAACAACCTATTGTCATGACCCAGGCCAAATAGGAATTTTTAAGCCTATGCTCTCTTGAGCTTGATCTTTATGCTGTTTATTTATTTGTTTTTTCTTGATAGACAAATCGTATCAATCCAGTAATAAGTCTTGAAGTCTCACCAAAGAAGAATCCAGTATATTCACTAGAGTACAATACCCATAGGTGAGTACTACATGATCATTTTCCGTGCGTCTGTACTCTAATAGACGCACAAATGATATTAAAATGTGATGAGAACAAAAAGTGGCGAGATGAAGTCGAGTAGCGTGACTGTTGTTCTCACCACATTTTCACGTCTTCTGTACATCTATTAGCAGGCTCGTAACATGGTATATTTTCGTCTCACTGATCCCGGGTTTGTACGGAAATTTTGATCCCTGAGTCCATATTTTTAGAAATTTTTGATCCCTGATCCTTGGTGCAAAAAACTGAGCTGATCCCTGATCCCGACCCAATGTCCCTGATCCTCGATCACACCCATTTGATCCCTGAGCCCTGGCCTCTGATCCCTGATCCTGGCCATAATTTGGAGCTTGATCCCTGATCCCATATACCATGTTACGAGCCTGTATTAGAGTACAGACACACCAAACTTTGCATGCCACTCTGTTGCACCGTGTGTCCACCACTTCGCACTGTGGTCTTGTGGGCTTTTATCATTTTACTCCCAACACAGCTAGAGGGTGCACCATATCTCCCCTGACACCATGGCAAAGTGTACTACGCATGCGTGCCTTATGAAATGCCTCCCCAGTGAAACAAAAGAAAAAATTATGCTTGGGATTCCTGTGTGAAAAATACAGACGCGCATGCGCGACAGCCCGCGAAATCTCGCGCATGCGCAGACATTTGACCGCCGTGCTACCTCCCCGGCCTGGCTATCACTCTATGGTGTAGATGTACTGGGGCCGGTTGTACGAAGGGTGAATAGCGCTATCCAGCGGATAATTCCTTATCCAGCGGATAAAATCTATAGAAAATCTATACAGTGGATAACTCTTATCCGGTGGATAACTTTATCCAACCTTCATACAACCGGGCCCTGGTGTTGAACATCGCTTTTTAGTCTCATGTCTCTGATCATTTCTTATAGACGCCATCTAATAGCCACCGGTGACAATGAAGGCTACATTAAAATATGGAAACTAAGTGATGAACTCACTGTACAAGGATCTAATGAAGTAGGCATCTTGGATGATTTGGCACAAACACAGACTGATTAGATGTACACCACGTTGCTATAGATTTTTCAGGGATTTGTTTTTTCAAGTGGTTATAATATTCGCATAAGTCTATACACAAATGGCACGTGTTGTAAATATATTGGGTTCCCTGTGTGGAGAGCTAGACTAATAATGATGTCATCAATGAGAGAATGCAATTAGTAATTAACATCAATCAGTTGACATTAAACCTTCAGTATTGGAAACCCCAAACAAGTCTGCTGCCTGTTCTGCCCCACCAACGGGTTTTTCAAGACAGCACCCTCTCATGTGTATAGTTGTCTACATACGTGTAAAGGCGCTGTTACATTGTGCAATTTTCTTAGCAACTTGTCTCGCAACGGCGTTGCGAAACAAGTTGCAGAGAAAATTATAGCGCTGTTACACTGTGCAATTTTCCCCAGCAACTTGCAATATAGCTGGGATCGAGATTCAAGATGGCTCCTCAGAGCGAAATGAGAAATTGCGCCTGCGCTCGTAGAAAACGTGCCTCAAAAATTGCGAGGAAAGTTGCTGGAGGGGTGATACACTGTGCAATGGCATTGCAAGTTGCTGCAATGCGATGCGAAAAGTAGACCTGAGTTCTACTTCATGCAACGCTATGCGCAACAAAAACAATTGCGAGACAACCCCTGTTACACTGTGCAATCCTCAAGCAACTTGTTTCGCAACGCCGTTGCTTGACAAGTTGCTGAGAAAATTGCACAGTGTGACAGCGCCTCAATTTCAGAACAGAGATATGTGTGGTAAAAGTTGCTTTTAAAAACGTCATAATTGTAATTTGAATAAATGATCTCTTTACTCACGATACAGCGTGCAGTCCAAGTGTTTTGATGACAGAATAATTAAAAATTCAATAAAATACCTTCTTCACAACACAACGCGCATTCTAAGTGTTTTGATGACGGAATAATTTTAAATTGAATAAATTAACTCTTCCCTCGCAAACAGCGCGCATTCAAAGTGTTTTGACGACCGAATAATTGCAAATTGAATAAATTATCTCTCCACTCGAAACACAGCGCACATTCAAAGTGTTTTCATGACGGAATAATTGTAAATTGAATAAATTATCTCTTCGCTCACAACACAGCGCGCATTCAAAGTGTTTTGATGACCGAATAATTGCAAATTGAATAAATTATCTCTTCGCTCACAACACAGCGCGCATTCAAAGTGTTGTGATGACGGAATAATTGTAAATTGAATAAATTGTCTCTTCGCTCACAACACAGTGCGCATTCAAAGTGTTTTGATGACGGAATAATTGTAAATTGAATAAATTATCTCTTCCCTCGCAAACAGTGCGCATTCAAAGTGTTTTGACGACCGAATAATTGCAAATTGAATAAATTATCTCTCCACTCGAAACACAGCGCGCATTCAAGGTGTTTTCATGACGGAATAAATGAAAATTGAATAAATTATCTCTTCGCTCACAACAGCGCGCATTCAAAGTGTTGTGATGACGGAATAATTGTAAATTAAATAAATTGTCTCTTCGCTCACAACACAGCGCGCATTCAAAGTGTTTTCATGACGGAATAATTGTAAATTGAATAAATTATCTCTTCACTCTCAACACAGCGCGCATTCAAAGTGTTTTGATGACCGAATAATTGCAAATTGAATAAATTATCTCTTCGCTCACAACACAGCGCGCATTCAAAGTGTTTTGATGACCGAATAATTGCAAATTGAATAAATTGTCTCTTCGTTCACAACCCAGCGCGCATTCAAAGCGTTTTGACAACCGAATAATTGCAAATTAGGGCTATGATTTTAAAAATGAGTTTTTTCAACATGGAAGTATACTTGAGCTGGGTTTTTTGAAGTCTACATTTGCATGAATTTGCTAATAACTTTTATATTTTGTAACTTTACTGAGTTCTTAAATGTCCTTTATTTATTCGTCCTCAACTTTATACAATTGCAGCTTCTCTTACAATTGTCCGTTACTTTAAAGAAGGGCCTTGTTCCTGGAAGCTCTAGTGTGGTGTGTCCCACAACAGACGTAACTTTTCGAAGCGGTCCTTTTTCCCGGGAGGGGTACTCCCTATATTAGTGTGCTAGGGATGATCGTCGTATTTTTTAGGGGTTGAAATCGCCGATTTGGTATTTTTTAGGGGTCGTCAGAGAAAATCCAAGGTTTTTCAGAAAAGATGGTATTTTTAGGGGTACAAAATAAACGAGACGATTCGATTGCTGTTCGATTGTTTTCTTTGTTGAGCTTTGTTGAGCTGTTAGTTATTTTTTAGGGTCGACAATTTTGGCATTTGGGTATTTTTTAGGTACGTTTTGGAGGTTTCCGACGATCATCCCTAGCGTTTTGACCCCGAAGAACCCCCCCCCCCTCCCCCCCGGGTCCTTTTTACGTCGCTTCCACAATCTCCAGCGTGCTTCTACTTTTCTCTCTCTCCGCATCCGCGAGTTGCCGGGCTCCTAATATGCGCTTGCCCAACATCCAGGGACCGCTCATACTCACACTCTGTTACACCTGAACGGAATAACTATAAGTACGGTACACGTGCACATTGCCACATCAAAAGTTTATTATAAAAACTTACAAACATTTGTACAACAATTACTTACACGTTAGACTCAGGAAGAAGACTAAATTTACAGTTGTTCACCACATATCTTGATGGAAAACAATTTACTATTCAAAGTCCATTTGAATTGGTAATATGCATGGTCCCTGGGGATTGCATATAAATGAGAACAATTATTGTAATTAACGCTGTTCATTCGAGTTGCGACGTAGTCCAGTCCCAGACTCTCTTTCTTGCCGCTCCAGGACTCGCGGAGAAAGAGAGTCCAGTATAACTTGCATGCGCATGTCAGCTTAGTGACCACGCGATCACCACATTCATGTGGTGATCGCGTGGTTACAAATCCTAAAGTCATCTAATGATTCAAGATGGCTGAACAAGAAAGTGTTTTGTATACACGATATCAGTCTCATTTCGGAAAGCCATTTGTTGATTCAGTGAGCTATGCACTTGGAAAAAGCAACTATAATCTTTTACCAAAGTTTGAGCAGTTACAGGCCATTTACGGATGGGCAGTTGTGAAAGACGTATTCAGTGTGAATTTTTCGATACGCATCACTACCGCTGCTACCAAACACTGACATTTGCATATTGCAAGCTCGCAAAATACTAATTAATCAATTGATTGGCTCATATTGCACATGCGCATGCAAGTTATACTGGACTCTCTTTCTCCGCGAGTCCTGGAGCGGCAAGAAAGAGAGTCTGGGACTGGACTAGTTGCGACGAAGAACGGTTGGCGACCCACCCACCCACCCTACGAAAGCCGAGAAGGGTCTTCAGACTTCCAAGTTAATAATTCCCTTCTCGGCTTTCGTAGGTAGTAACTAATTTTTATATTATATAGACCACTTTCATAATTCAGTTTTTTCCAGTAGAGAAAATGAGGGCCTTAATTGTGCAAGAAATTATCAATGCTATGTGAGAAATTACTTCAAGACAAATATTTTCAGAAAATTTTATCACTTTTGGTTCAATATCAAAAAAGTTATGCGCTGTCAAAAATAGAGAGTTTTGTATGTAATTTTGACCAAAAGCCTTGGTAGCCTCGTTTTGGTGCATTTTCAGAATTTTAAATCCCCATATCTTGTCAAGGATTTAATGTTTTGTTTTGAAAATTGCACAAATTATCAAAATCAACAATCTTAATAATTTCAAAATGATACAGTTCCAGACATAGTAATTTTTCACTATTTATGCTAATAGCAGCGGCCATTATGAAAGTCGTGTATATGTCAATAGATTTGCTCTTTATTTCTTCCACAATGATACCTTGATTATTTCATGTCCCTAACCTTTAAGCTATGATATAAACTTTTATTTTTATCCGTTGTAAATTTTCACAGGCAATACACCTTCATCAATAAATACAGCCGCCATATTTGACACGTGAAGGCAAAAAATTGACCAATAGTGTTCAATCATGTAAGGTCACACAACAGCCAATCAGAATGGCTCAAGCTATATGTACTAGACAAATCTGGACAGAATGTAGGAAACTGCATTTTCTATAAATGTACTACTTATTTCTTACAAATTTCCAACGTAAAATTTCAAGTGTATATGACTTAAAAATTACTTAAAAAATTCAATCAATTTCTATTTATTTTGCTAATTTTACTTGTGAAAATGTCGAAAATCGTTGCGTCGCTGCTAGTGCGTCCCTAGTTTTGGCAACTTCGGTTAGATAGTAATTATTATATAGTAATTATTATTCACTGTTTTAATATTCCCAATATTTGTCAGGGGTGGATCCAGGATATTCAGAAAGACGAGGCCAGGCCGCAACGCCGAGTTGGACAGTAACGAAAAAAGCTATGATTCCATTGACAACCCAGAACTTTAACAAAAACTTAAGAATAAGGGGACCTGCGGCTCCCTCGGACTCTACCTAAATCCGCCCCTGATGGTTGTTAATTAACGATAGAATAATTACTAAATGATAGTTTATATATCGTACAGATACTAAAATGACCCCGCACATAAAACCTGTATTAAATATATCATACACATTAACCTTTTGAATGTCTATTCTAAACATTCCTTACAGAAGTAGACTGCGAGCAGTCCCTCCTTAGTCTCCTTTCCCCTCCAGAATCAGTAAAAGCGAGTGCCAAGAATACCTGGAAGAGCAAACATCCGTGTAGGTATTCTTGGCATTCGCTTTTACTGATTCTGGAGGGAAATGGAGAGACTGCTCGCAGACTTTTACAGAAAGTCCTCTGGAACCTTCTTAAAATCATATCCAGAGGGCACTGGAGTGTTTCTAGCCATTTGTTTAACACGTGCCCAGATAGCAAACTGATCCATACTTATTCTACTTCTTTATTACAGACAGTATGCACTGTATTGAAATGTATCTTGCATAAGTTGAAATATTGTACTGATTATAGAAGAGTCATAAGCAAATGTACATGGTGCTGGGCCCATTAGAAATCAAGTAATTAAATCTACAAACAGATCAAGTAGATGATTATATACCATTTTGATCATAAAAAGTAACACGAAATACTGCACTCATGTCTACTCGGTCATATAGCTTGAAAATGATGTCATAAACTCTAGAGTAAATACTAAAGGGTTATTAACCGAGCGCGAGGTCTGTATGGGAAAATATCAGACCGAGGTCTTGACAGTAACGGACCGAGCCGTAGGCGAGGGTCCGTACAAAAAGACCGAGGTCGGATATTTTCCCATACAGACCGAGCAAACGAGGTTAATAACTTATTTATTATATGGCTTTGAGAAGTCCCGCTAAAACAATTGCCAAACGCAATTCTTTCTTTTCATCCGGGACAGCGGTCCTGATATGGCAAAATACAGACCATGCGTTAGCCAATCAGAATTCAGGAAATTGTCTAGCCATATATTAAAAAACTCATTAATAATTCATAAGGCAAACACAATGAAAATCGCCACCGTGACGAGTGTCTTTATATCTGATAAAGATTCGGCCTAATTTACATCAACTTTAACCTCGATTTTCTCCAAGATAAATGAAGATATTTTTGATTTTCTTTTAGAGAACAACTCTAATATGTGTTGGAGTTTTTTAAGCCGTATAAAGAACTCGAGATCGTGTTTTATCGGTATAAAGATCCTCGCCTACGGCTCGGATCTTTATATCCGATAAAACACTCTCTCTCGTTCTTTATACTATACATAAAGGTCTATAATACGAACACTTTTCTCCGGTCCCTTCGGTATCCGCATTAGAGATGTATATGTACACGCGTTTTAGCACTAGTTGTTCTCTATACATAAACATGAAAAATACATTTCTGTTTATGATAAAATAATGAACGCGCGCATGCGCAGTAAACTGCAAAACGAAATTGGATGTAGTTTTGAAATCAATCTCGTACCCAGAGCCTGCGTTCCTCTTGGTCAGCGACCGAGAAACGAGAGGCTCTGGCCAACACAAATTTTTAGTCCGCTATTTGCGGACTTGGCTTAACTGCGCATGTCAAGCTCAATCTGTGACAGAAAATTGCTGATCGAGAGCTTATTTTTATGCACCGTATTTAGAAATATACTCAGAGGTAAAGAATGATATTTATGTGAGTCATTTGTGTGATTTATTTCACGTTTTGAAGCCTGTCAAGTGAATTTGAATCAATAGTCCAACGGCCCTCTTCGAAGCACGACCTTCAACGACCAACGGGCCACAAATCTCCTATTAAAACTGCACTAAATCTTATCGCTTGCTCACATCCTCTCGACATGAAGTAGTCTGACAATCTTTTTATATTCTGACAATGGTTCAGGCTACCCTGAACAATTTTACTTATCGAAAATCGATCTGGAAGTAATAATTTAGGATAATTCCGGGAAATCTCGATTCTCAAAATATGCGAAGAATGTAAAATTCAAACGCTCCTTCTATTGTTCTGTCAACCAATCAGAGTGCTCCAAATAACTGTATTGGCCAAAGCCTCTCGTTTCTCGGTCGCTGACCAAGAGGAACGCAGGCTCTGGGTACGAGATTGTTTTGAAATAATCTAAATAACGTGTACGCATTTTTGACAGGGCTGCTTAAAACCAAGCTGTGTTTTTTTTAAAATCCTGTAATCTGATTGGCTCGCAACTTAACTTAGTACACTAGCTTATAATTGGGTTGTCATAAAGTTCTCGTTTTTATCATCATCATCACCATTTGAAGACGAATTGCTGTTTCCATCCGGGGTATTGTTACAAGGTACTAAGTAATAGTACTCCTTGCTTTCATCGATATCACATAGTTCCAAATAAGGGTTGTCTTGTTGTAACATTTCTTCGAATGTTTGCCGAAGCTCACTGAATGGAGGCCTGTCAGTTGGTATTTGTTCCCAACATTTTTGCATCAAAATGTATCTAAAAAAATGAGTTATTACAATTAGTATGTTTTTTTTTTGTCTTTAACTCTTTATTCTGAAATTATTTATACAGTTGGGTTTTTTTTTTTACAAATTGTTTTTGTTTTTTTAGTTTTTCCATAAAACAATACATTACTGGTAAAGGGCTTTCCTTATACAATTAAATTTTGCCAGGTGGAAATGCTTACTATTGTTTTTTACATAAAGGTTCAAACGCTAGGGCGAGGGTTTGCATTGAAATTCAAGACCGAGGGCCGCAGGCCCGAGGTCTTGAATTTCAATGCAAACCCGAGCCCGTGCGTTTGAAGTGGTTTAAAAACTAACCAAACCCTATTTTTATTGTTTCAATGCAAAAATTCTGGAAATAAGAACTCAAATCATAGTATCAAATCCGAGTTATATCGAGTGATTTATATTTGCATTAAATTAACGTCGAACAATAGCTAAAATACAATACAATACGTTTATTAGTAATTCCCAGAGGGGATTTTGAATACTAATTTACAAAATGTGTGTTGAGATAAAGCTTCTTAAAATTCCATCATGGTCAACGATTTACCGGATGGCATAGTGGTAAGTGATTGGACTAAGATTCAACGGGTTGAGGGTTCGAGGCTCGGTAGGGTCGATGCGTAAGATATCATTTGCGATTTTTTAAAGATCAGAATATTCAATTCCTTAAATTTTAAGACTTTCTGACTTGTAGTGTGTGTCTAGAATCTCAAATGCAGTGCATTGAAGGTAAAACTTCTCAAATGTGTGTAATGTGTGTATGGCATGACTAGTAACTTGGTAAAAAACTTGATGCAGGTCTTGAATTCAAAATTCAAAACCTGTCCCGGGTCTTCCCTCGAAATTCACAACCTACATTAAACAATGGAAATAGGGTGTGGTTAGTTTTTAAAGCAATACAATATTCAATCCTTTCGTAATATTTAAGATAAGCTTTAAAACCGTTCATTTCGACCATCTGACTACCATTAAGCCTAGCCCTATATACATAGGCTTTGTATAAAAGTAATACAAAGTTGATTAATAACGAAAAGTTGATGTTGGAGCAAGGCCCTATGACTAGTGAGGTTAGGTTTAGTTCAGGCAATTTTATATTATAATCTTGCAACCACGCTTGTATCTTATCATACAACTTAGAAGAGACTTCACACTTTACAAAGAGGTGTTCTATTGTTTCTACATGTTTATGACAAAAAGAGCATAACTGGTCATCTATTAATTTAAATTTAAATAAATCCTTATGAACTGCCATTTCTAATATTTAAAGGAGGAGCTGTTACTTACGTCTCCTCTGAACTTAATTCAGGTTTCTCCATTCTGAAACCTCGACTCAGCTCTTGATAAAGAAGACGCGTTTGAACGGCCGTATACGGTACTCCCCCTTCAAACCACACAAAAAGAGAAACCGAAAGAGACTACGTTAAAACATTGATAAAGCCACTAGAACAATCTTCGTTAGGATAATTTTTATTCTCAGCTAATAAACAAAAACAGCTTTATAACATCTTAACAATCATCATTTTTAGAGCGAGGAAATTTGTTAAAACTGACCCGGCGATATTCTATAATTGCAAACGTTCAATATTATCAACGCCTTGATATATATAAATAGTAAATAGCATTTACAGTAAAGCCGCTGCAACTCGCTCAATTTTGCTCAAAATCGCCTTAAACATTGAGAGGCAATGAATCGCTTTTAAATATTCGATGGTCTCAATGGGGCGGTGGCTATTACGGTTAACGGTTAATATTTTGGCATTTTAACGATTACGGTTAAAGTGAATTAATAACTAATTTCCATTGTTCTTGATGGTTAAAAATTAATTTTCATTGTTTAGAACGCTGGAAAAGCTATTACGGTTAACTTTTTATTACGGCTAACGGTTAATTTTTCTGCATTTTTACGGCTTACGGTTAAATTTTTGGCCCTTTTACGGCTATCGGTTAACCCCATTGAGACCCTCATATTTCAACATCGTATTTTACAGTGTCGAGACAGAAATGTACAGTTTGGGCTACCTGTGGTACTGATCACTCCTGCGTTAATCTCCATCTGCACAAACAAGATCTAAAATGTCAACTCACCTAAAGTCATTATCTCCCACAGCAAGACACCAAATGACCATCTGAAAATAATAACAAATTAGAAGAATCGAGATTTTCCTCTTCTGTTTGTTTGTTTTGTTGTTGATGTTGTTGTTGTTGTTGTTGTTGTTGTTTTTTGTAATTGGTCACTTTGGTGGGGGTGTTAAATTTACCTCGTTTTCTCTTGTTATATTCTACTTACACGTCACTCTCAATGGTAAACACAAGGTGTCGAATTGCTTCTGGTGCCATCCATTTGATTGGCAGTCTTTGGTGTGCAGTAGATCGATAGACGCCTTCTTCGTGAAGAGTCCGCGTCAGACCAAAATCCGACACTTTAACTTGTTTGTTAGTGGCCACGAGGACATTACGTGCAGCGAGATCTCGATGAACAAATCTCTTGCTGGACAAGTATTCCTGTATTGGTACATACATACATGGTTTATTTACTGACGCAGGTTAAATACATTGACAAGATTAGCTAAGACGACCTGATGTGGTAATTTGACAGTATATATATATATGTTATTTACCAAGCGTGAGGTCCTGATAGGGGAATATTTAGTCGAGTTCTTTTTTGAGTGCAGGTACAGACCGAGCCAGATAGGCAAGGTCGTCCATACAAACGCAAAAAAAAAAGAAAAGAAAAGAAAGAAAGAACGAGACCAAATATCCTCCTATCCGGACGGACTAAGCTCTGTCAGTAAGTTATTTATTATATGGCTGACCAGCCGATTTCAAAAAAATGTTCGTTGCATTGGTAAACTCGATAAATAAAAAATCGCCGGTTTTGACTGGCTCCGTTCAATTGACTTCCGGTTTCACTAGCAAGGAACAGAAATTGTCAAATAAAGATATTATCACTTTGTAAGAAATAAGGAGTCATTCCAAAGAAAATTAGCCAAAAGCCTAAAGCAAAACAACTTAAGAATATATTTTTCCTAGCTAAACAAATCAAAACAATTAGCAAAAAATTCCCGCGCTTTCTGTCACGGTGGACGCGCGCGTCTGCACACTGAATGGCGGCAATTCTGAGCTCCTTTGATAAACAGCAAACTGAGTTTACGCTTTGAACTGAGCTGATTTTCACACTAATAGTTTAAAAAAGGACAGAAAATTAGTTTTTGCTTCAATTTGCCGACTTGAAGCTGTCGTAATTGAGCCGTAAGCAGTTTTTTTGGAGCTGGAAAACAGCATCTTTTGCAGTTTTTGTTGAGTTTGCTTGCTCGATCGTCGCCTAAAAGGTCATGGTCTTCACTGAAGTTTAAAAGGAAGAAAGCTAAAGCTAACTTTTGAGACTCACTCTGAAGATGCCAGTCGTCCTGCCGAAACATGACAGGTAAAAAAACTTAAAAAGTGTCGTTCTTCCTTAAGATGAAATTAAAATGTAAAATTAAAATGATGAGAACCTAGGCGGTGATATTGCACTCTTCCTGATCAATTGAATGCAGACTTACCATTCCCGATGCAACTTGGTAGGCAAAAGATACCAAATCTTTAGCCGTGAGAAGGTCATCCGAATCGATGTTCACATTTCCTTTATTTGAACAAATCTGGTACACAATGCAGATTATACACTAATTAATCAAAGGTGTGATAAGTCAAGGGCGGATCCAGGGGGAGGGTCGCGGGGGGTCAGGACCCCCCTGTGTTTATCAATGAATATGTCATGAATTTGCGACAGCAGTAACTTTTTTCTGTGAAAAGACTCTCTTTTAACATTCACTGAAATATCACTAAGCAATGCCAACCCTCTACCAATTCAGTTGTAAATATAATATTTTTGTTTCTAATAAAAAGTGTTAAAAAAATCACTAGTCTAAGCAATTAATGTCATATTTTCAGCGAGTTTCAATGGCTTAAGACCTTTTCGTTTGGGTTCCCTGTTTGTAAACGTCACGTGACCCCCACCTTTGAAAAATCCTGGATCCGCCCTTGTAAGTAAGGCATAAAGCGAGGGTACAGCCCGGACGATGAATATATCATAACCTTCATGAAGGCTTATGAAACGCATACTTTAAGATTGGCAAAGCTCTCAGAAGAAAAGTTTTAACGAGTTCCAGAAACAAAAATACTTATCTTGATGATTTATGGCCAAAACGTTACAAACATGCGCAGTACATAGGCTACAAAAGGCAAGCGGTTCTCCCACAAGTGTTTAAGCGATCTTAGACCTTTTTGCATAGTCTTCAAAGCTGAATACGTAGAGACTTGTTTCCAATCATGTCCATTGTAAGTCTTGTAGTTTTCATTTTTTCTTCCTTAATTTTCACAAGACGATACCTGTTTTTGCTGAAAAGCTATATCCGGTGCTTCGAAAGTAGATACAGATCCCCAGATGGCAAGCAAATAGAATCACTTGATCTTACGAGGTTGTGGAGTTCGTATTTAACAAATTGATTCCATTTTTCAGTGCGTCTGTACTCTAATAGACGCACAAATGACGTCAAAAAGTGGTGAGAACAAAAAAGTACGCCACGAGATGAAGTCTAGTGGCGTGACTGTTGTTCTCGCCACATTTTAATCGCGTCTTCTGTACATCAGTTTAGAGTAAAAACCAACGGAAAAATGGAATCTATTTGTTTTATATAATATTCATCGAAACATTTCAACCAATCAGAGCGCGCGTTTAATTCAATGACGTCATCTATGCGTGTGTATACTGTAATAACACACGGTTCTCGGCTAATCCGAGCGCGTGAAAATATCATTATATAATAATTGGCATATTACGCGCGCTCTGATTGGCCGAACAACCATGTGTGATTAGAGTACACACACATAGATGGCGTCATCGAATCTTACGCGCGCTCTGATTGGTTGGAATGTTTCGATAAATATTATATAAAACAGATAGATACCATTTTTCCGTGCGTCTGTACTCTAATCGATGCACAGAAGACGTCAAAATGTGGTGAGAACAACAGTCACGCCACTCGACTTCGTCTCGTGGCGTACTTTTTTGTTCTCACCACATTTTGACGTCATCTGTGCATCGATTAGAGTACAGACGCACGGAAAAATGGAATCTATTTGTTAAATAGTTATATAAATACTAATGATGCATATTCCCCTTGTATTAAGATTAGCTTATTGTTCAAAGCAGGGGTTATGATATATTTTCCCCTGAATAGTAATAATAATAAAAACGGCCAATGTAAAATGGCCAATGTAAAAATAATCGGTTTTAAAAGCAGCTTTATAATAATTTTACCTTTTTTTTGTTGTCCCTCAGGTAGTTTAGTAAGTCACCTTTGGGCAAGCATTCTACAACCAGGAAGTAGGGCCTCCTTGTCGTACAACAACCCAGAAGGTTGACTATATGCTTGTGATGACCAACTGTTTTCATTAAGTTTATTTCACGCACAAAGTCTATTTCGCCATGAGGATCGGATGTTTCTGGAATGGTACAATTGTGAATTGCTCTTGAACTTTTCGCTTTTTGGATTGATAATGACAGTGAAAAAAATTGCAAATTAATAAAAAGATAACACCTGTGAGAATTGGATAGGTTCCCAGAGAGCTTACTTTGTGGGCTTTCACATGACTTTTTATATTTTGTTTGTTTGTTTGTTTGATTTTTGTTTGTCTCTTTGCTTAATGCATGTTTGTTTGTTTGTTTGCTTGTTTATGTTTGCTTGTTTGTTTGTTTGTTGATTGTTTCGTCCTTCCTGTTGGTCTGATGGGAACATCAAATTTGACAGATCTGTTCTTTGGGCTGGGTCGATCTTGGACAAATGGGAGCTTAAGCACGAGACGTTTCTTTCAACACGGACGACACGCGTACGTTTTTGATCGAGCCCGCGCCGTCATAGATGAGGTTCCCATTCTTGCTAGAACGTCAGTTGAGTCTTTCGTATGCGTGACGTCCGTGCCGACAAAAGCGTCTCGTTCTTAAATTCCCTATCGATGTACTTTACCGTCATACCATTTTCATAATTTCAACGACTATCGTACCTTTCAAAGCTTTGACAGCTACAATTGTCCCAACTTTCTTCCTCAGTGAAACTCTCCCTTTTAGTTTTGCCAAAATAACGGCTTCCTGATTCGTGCTTGGCTTGTTGAATATCGCCTTGAACACTTTACCAAAATCTCCTTCACCCAAATCCTCTAGATATGTCAGATGTTTGGGATGCACTTCCCAAGGGTCATTCATAGGAATCTCGTCCTCGGCACTAGTGGTGTATAAGCTTATTTAAGAAGATATACTTTTGAATTAATCGTTGTTTCAAGGTTAAAAGGGAGGGAGGGAAGGAAGCAAGCAAGGAAGGAAGGAATGAGAGCAGGAAGAGAAAGGAAGGGAGGAAGAGGAAAGAACTCTTACTGCAGACGCGATGTATAGAGCGGTTTTCGTATGAGTGGGAAACTGACCGTACCGTACCGTGACCGTGTCAGTGCCGTAATGTCTATAAAATCATTCGAAATTCATGCCGTAACTGTACAGTGCATTGACCGTAACTGGTACGGTCAGTTTCCCACTCATACGAAAAGCGCTCTATGCATGGACTTACTTCTGATTATTTGATTGTAATTTTCTTCTGTAGCAGCAAAGAATAATTGCAGTTATAAATAACAAAAGAACTCCACAGGAAGCGCCGATTGCCGCCTTTTCTTCTATTCCCAGTCCACCTGCGATCGAAGTTTCTACAGTAAATTAATGTACCATATATATATTATCGTCTTTTTTATTTTATTTTTTTATGTAAACGGTATCCGTAGGTATTAGAACAATGTACATTGTACTGTATTCATATTGCTAAAGATTACAACTCAGTATGTATGTTGATGTGATTGGGAAAAAAGCAAGTTACGTAGTTAGAAAAATCATGGCAGAAAAGATAAGAATTTGACTAGTTGTTTAATGAATTTTTCAAGTGAAGTGCAGGCGCTTCTACCATGCATGCAATCAAAGCCAAACAGAATCATTATATCGAATATTTTCTTGCAAATAAGAATTTTATGTTTTCTCTTGGCTGTATTTCTTTGAGTGTTATATAGAGGCATTATGTAATTGTTGTAACCTTAGATCTTTAAGTTGTAGCATTCATGTATGCGAAGTTGGTATTGGGTACTGGGGTAACAGCAATTTAAGTGACCCCCATTAGGGTAACACAACGCCTAATCTGTCAAACAGTGATTCATTCTGATCCTGACTTCACACAAGCTAAGTTGTAGCTTTCAAATAGATAAATGACAAACTTGTTTGAAAAACAACAACAACAACAACAACCTTTTTTGGTGCGGAAAACCTTGATGGATGCATTCCCATATCCTGCAAGATTTTTGGCATATAACTTGACTTCATACGTGGTATCCTCTTTCAGGCCACTCACAAACTTCTCACTGTTTGACGCGTGAAGGATAAAGAACTTTGAACCAATCACTAATTTGTATTCTGTGACAGAAATGCCACCATCGTACGCCGGTGCTTTCCATTTCACAATTACTGATGAAGCTGAAATATATGTGATGGTAACTATTGGCTGTCCTGGAGGAACAACTAAGAAAAACGTCCACAAATTACGTACACAATAACTCACATAGCAGTGTGGCATGGTTGCGTAGTGCGTTCCTGCACGCCCTCACACCCCATTAATGGCTCGTGCTAGAGCCTCAGCTATGAACATATAGTCAATTGAAGAAACGTTGTCGGGTCTAAAAACATAGAACATAGATGCTGAGACCGAAATGGTGCATGGGATGTGAATAATTATATTCTGATTTATTTATTTACACTGCAATTAACCGATAAAAATCGAAGCCAAACGGCCCGCCAACGCAGATCCTGCATTTGCTTTCAACATTTTGCATCGAAGGCACAGCGTAAATGAATAAATCACAATATTATTATTGACATCCCATGCACCATTTCGGTCTCAGCTTCTATGTTCTATGTTTTTAGACCTGACAACGTTTCTTCAATTGACTATATATGAGTTGAGTAAGAGTTAATTACCGAGGTTCGAGGTAATTAACCGGCTTATTATATGATTGAGGAGGTTTTCACACAAAATAAAACAATCCCAAACGATATTAACGAACTGATCATTGTTACGGAATTCCCAGAAGGAAATCTTCAACAATTACTTATTTTCAATTCTATTTACAGTGAAGTTAACGTACTTTATTATAACAAATAAAACGATTTTTTTGATAAGTTTCCATCAGTTAGCTCGGTAGTATAGAGGTTATAAAGGAGGGTATAGGTATGCAGAAGGTCTAGGGTTTAAATAATCCTACAGTTATTTCTCAACGGATTGTTTTCACCAAAATTCGCTACTTATATTAGTGAATGATTTCGGGGCTCAGTAGAAAATTACTGTCTGACATGCATTCAAATTAAGATGACTTAGGGAAGTATTGGACGAGGGCAATATCTACATAAAGCCCTTGTCAATGAATTCATAACATAAGGAGCCAGAACCGATTTTATGGTTGCTATGATAGTATTACAATCCAATTAAAATATGTCAACACGTTTAACAAATAATCCTGTTAAGTTAATTACAATATGTCAGTACTGTTGACAAGTTGTTCAATGAAGTAGCTTTGTTGATCGATGCATTCGTGTTGTAACATGAGTCATTTCTTCATGCCGGTAATCATGACTGAAAATTTAATATGTACACCACTAATACCAAGAGTTTATAGCTCTCTTCTTGACTCAAACAAAAGCTGGTGGGCACTTAATACAGCACAATTTGTGGTCAGGTTCCAAAATGATTTCACAGAGCAGTTCTTGCCGTAAGAATTCCTTCAGAAATACGGTCAATTTCTTTGGAGGATTTGCAGGAGGAAATGGCGGGCAAAATAGCCATCGAGTGTTTGGCGCCCACAAGAAAGACGATGTCTACGTGGGAACCAGCTTCTATGTACTTGCTGGGATACTTCGACAAAATTCTAAAACGTTATGCCTAAGCGACCAAGATTTTAGAATCTTGAGAGATCGCCGGGTAAATGCCTTCGACCTCAGCAGTGGACCGACAGAGGGGCTATCCGTGTTCCCTCCAAAATTAGTTATGACGTCCCGCCAAAGAAAATGAGAGCTGCTTAACCGGCCTAGAAGAGAAGTATCAGGAGTCTCCTGACGGAGTTTAGCTTTATATCAAATTTTAGTCGAATTGAAAATTCGAAAGCTGAGAAAATAGTCACGGGCTCTTGCACCCATCTTGTCGAAAGAGTCGTATTCCCTCACAGTACCCGACTGCATGGGTATTTCTTTACTTTAAACTGCAAGCGAGACTTGCCCGGCCGACTGACGGGAAGAACAAAGGTAAGAGAATATAAAATCGTATAAACCATTCATTCTACGATGAACGAAATCAAGTAAAATTATGGATATGATTAATTAATAATATAATTAAATTTTACGGCATGTTCCAAAGATATACATATTTCCTTAATTTCCCTACTACTTATGCAGCTACATGTATAATGAAACTGAATAGCAACTGTGTAATACAGTAAATGAGAGCGTTACTCTGATAAATCAGCAATACATGTATGTATAATGAAGCAGTCACAGACATTCCGCATAACTAAATTAAGCTGGGAATCAGTCACTCTGATAAATCAGCACTGTGTACCAGGCAGACACAGGCATTCATTAGTACATTAAGCTGGGAATCAGTTACTCTGATAAATCAGCACTGTGTACCAGGCAGACACAGGCATTCATTCGTACATTAAGCTGGGAATCAGTTACTCTGATAAATCAGCACTGTGTACCAGGCAGACACAGGCATTCATTAGTACATTAAGCTGGGAATCAGTTACTCTGATAAATCAGCACTGTGTACCACGCAGACACAGGCATTCATTAGTACATTAAGCTGGGAATCAGTTACTCTGATAAATCAGCACTGTGTACCAAGCAGACACAGGCATTCATTACTACATTAAGCTGGGAATCAGTTGCTCTGATAAATCAGCACCATGAGTAATTCATACACAGTGGGATTTAAACATTAGGATGCGAATTATATGTTGACGAAGAGAATAAAGATATTTTCGGTCAAGATATTATAGTTTTAATGTGTACTTTCTCTTTCTATGTGCATGCATGTGGTACATGCTATTAAGTTAATGTAGAATTTTTTGTGCTTATGGGCTTCACAATATGTTGCCTGAATCAAATCTAGCAAAATGTAACAAATTCATATTTTCCATTATCCATGAACAGTATTGGCAAAGCCGCGGCACACGAGATTTTGGAAAACACGCAAATGTTTGAAGCGCGTAAATACAGGAAAATCGAGCTATTCCATCGTGTTATGTTTTCCCAATTCACCTTGAAAATCCCCCCAGCCAGGAGATTCGGGGTTTTTTTTTTTTCTACTCGTCGAAACGGATGTGAATATTACAAAGTATTAGTGAAAATTCCAAAAATTATAGCTAACATTTCTTTGAAGCCCGTTTGTCATGCTAGTGTTATCTTGTTATCTTAATTGGCTGATGACAGTTAAAACACAGTCGCGGCAGTTCAAACGTCAATCTTAAAGGATTAGTGGTACCAAAAAATCTTAAGAATTTGGGAAAATTTCCCGAATTCATTCCGTTGTCAAGCGGTTCTGGCTCGTTATGGACCAAGGAAGTAAAAGACTATGAAGTCCTACAAATAACAAAGAAACCGACTCAATCATATAATATATTAGTTTGATGTCTCCTTATAATTCGTCACGAGGGTTTTCTACAGGTACTCTGGTTTTCTTCCTTAAGTAAAAGGGCCGACCTAAAATCCTCTTATAGAGGGGTTGGTTGCTAAGAAAATAAATAAAAACCGACACTGTTTTGTTTATCAGCAGTGCTCCGAGGCAAACATGTATGGCTTATATGGTGGCCGCCTAGCTAGTGCTCCATTAAGGCCTTGAACTTTAAACTGAACTCATTTATAAGTGATAAGGTTTTCATGAGTTTCTTTTTCAAACTTATTCTAGATACCTTTCTTATTTATACAGTCACTTCTTGTTGTAAAAGTTCCATATTTCGGTTGTCCATAATTACTGCCCTGCATTGTAAATGGAGCAACATGAGTGAGTCCTTTCAAATAAGCAACGTTACGTTGCCTGTTGGCAGAGTCTCCTTTTCTTCTTAGTTTCAAACAAGAAACGAAAAACAGATTATAACATGACCTGTATTTTTCTCTACGCACGCTCTTAAGAAAACCTTCAAAAATAGTCACGTGCATGACGGGACTGCGCTCGATCCGTACAGTCAAAATTAAACCTCGAGCCAAATATTTTCTCGTCCGGCCCTCCCACTCAGTCAATAAGTGCATAGTCTGGCAGCAGAGGAAATGCTCTGTTAAGAATGATCTAGAACTCACTTCATTCTGTGTCTTATTGGTCACAGCTCTCACTCTAATATTGTACGTAGTACCAGGCTGTAACGGTTTGTTGTGCTTCTTATCATCACCAATCGTGAAGTTAGAAATAAGTGGACCAGAAAATACGATCCAAAAGTTGGAGCTTCCTCGTTTATTGATTTGTATTTCATAATACCTGATGAACAAATAAACTCATTTCAACAAACATCTGTATTAGCCGGGGTCTATTAAGCACTTTAACCGTGATGTGACGTACTTGATTAACTTCTTTTCTTTGGCGTTCATTGAAGTATGGTTTATGACAAGATCCGCAGTGCAAGCCAGTCCAACCGATGTACTGCTTACTGTAAATTGAGGAGCAGCGACTGCAAAAGGCGGCAAGACAAACAAGAAGTTGTTACAATTATTTAATGAATAAACAAGCGAAGTATTACTAATATACTGATCAGGATTCAGTCGAAGATTCTCTGAATTTATTTTTCATTTCTTTTTTTTAGGTATTAGCTCGAAATATCGTATATATTGACAGTAATAAGCTTACCTCTGCAGTGTATTCAAATCGAATGATAAAATGTTAACACACTCTTTGCTCGTGAGTTATCGGGATTTACCTTCACTCGTTTGCTAACAATATGAACTAGACATTCTCTCGTACTGCACTCGACATTCTCTCGTACTTCACTCGACATTCTCTCGTACTGCACTCGACAGCATTGAAATCTCTCATTAGGTGTTAGTAAACGAGTGAAGGTAAATCCAGATAACTTACTCCTTATAAAGAGTGTTAACTTCTAAATATTTAACAAATAATATTTCTTTAAAACCTACCCATCTTGCACGTAACACCAGCATAACCTCCAATGCAGGTTGAAGTTGTAGATCCCCATCCATTATGGCTACAATTATCAATGGACATTTCTGTACCAGTACAAGCAAGACCATTTAACCACATTATGCCTTTAGGGACAATACCAAAATTTAAGAGTTTGACAACTCCAGGGTACCCAAGCATACGACAAACCACTTCAGTAATGTTCTTGTCCCGTCGATGATGGCATACAGCACCCCACGCACCATGGTACCTGACTTCAACTCGACCAGAATTGGGTGACGCTCCTGCAGCTAAACGAACTTGAACTGGGGGAGGAGCTGTGTTGGAATTCAATTCCATTAGTAAACTTCAATGTACTGCATAACAAATACTTCAATTTACGTCTGAACTCCTCACCTTTATCCATTTGACAAACCACACCAGCATGTTCTTTATAGTTACAGTTTTGTTTTGACCATCCATTGTGAGCACATTCTGCAATCGACGTTTCCTTTCCAGTACATTCAACATTATCCAACAGGATTGGCAAGTTTCGCTCTCCTACAATGCTCCAAATTGGTCCTTCAGCTGCTTTGTAACCAAGCATTCGACAGATGACGTGAGCATCGTATATATCCCATTTATCATCACAGACTGCTCCCCAGTTCCCTTTGTACTGGATTTCTACTTGACCAACCTGGCTTACATCAGTTCCAGCAAGACGAACTTTAATGGCCTTTTCCTCTGAAGTACAGAATTGGGTAAATTATCTGAGAATTAATTTTTCAGTGGATGTTTTACATTCTACTGTGCGCGTGCTACAGTGAGCCCGGCTGTTAAGAATCGTAAATGAATAAATAAATCAATATCTTTGGGTTTCCTGCGTTGAGATTTGAGTTTCCGGTAATCGTAACTGCCAGTAACCTGATAGTATGGCAGCGTGTCAGTGTAACGCACTTTCTCTCTTGTAATCTGCTATCAAGTTACTGGCAGTTACGATTACCGGAAACCCCATCTATTTTTAGCGTCTCGTTTCAAATCTCAACACAAAAACCCAAAGTACTTAATTAAAAAAGACATGATTTATTTGTTGATTTACGATTCTTAAAGCCGGGCTCCCTGTGCGCGTGCTCGCATACGCGGTAAAGTCTCAAGTTTTCAGCAAGATGGCGGCCATTTAGATGAAAAATACAATTTCAGAGATGTAGGATGCACAAAATTACGGCAAATAGCTCTAAAATCAATCAAGAAGACTAGAAACGCCGACACAGGGCTTTCCGGGAAACGTGGAAAGACAAATGGGCTTTTCTGAGTACTTTTTCACCTAAACTCGCCCTGGACCTTTCTCTGACAAACCCTATTTTAAGGGCGAAATTCGTCCCTTACCGCGGTATATATACACCTATTTCAATTAATGTTGTCGGCGAAAGCTTACGCGACTCACCCGAAAGGGAGCATGGGTAGAAATTACTAAAGCTATAAAACAAAATAAATCAGCCGTACGACAGCTCAAAATAGCTCAGCAAGTGATAACATGACGAGTATGCGCGAACCACTGGACGGAAGTGCCTCAATTACGGTTTTAACCTGGCTTAGGGCTACCTCTCTCATGAATACAGTCGTTTATAGTCTCCCCAAAGTTTTTCGAAACATTACATTCGAGTACAGAAGTGATGAACAGCTAGAAATTATCCTTTCAAAATTATCCATTTGTCCAAGACAATAGAAGTTGGAGACATGCGCAGATGTTATCACTTGCTGTTGCTTGCCTTGACCTTTTAAAAACACTAAGGAATTTCACTTGCTGAAGCTAAAATCGCAAGACCAAACCTGCAAAAGAGTGATTTTTTACCTAATACCCATAGTCCTTTTCGGTCTTGTCGCGTAGGCTTGAGACCTCTCGTACGACAACCTTTTTTGAAATAGGTGTATATAGCACGAAAACAAACACGATGACTTGTTGGTTTTATTTTATCAAAACAGCAAGAATTGGATAAACCATCAAATTCTTTAGTTTTAATAAAAATCTATGTTCTGATTTCGAGATATTCTCAAAAATGTATCGTAGAAAGCTATGTGAAGAATAATACCAGGGTAAGTACTGGAGTAAAACGGTCCTATTTTTTTACAACAGTTAGATTTATTTAATATCTTACAAATTTTTGAGATTTTACTTCTTGTTTTATGAGCAATAGAATGATGACTTGATCCTGGTTTTCAATATTGTTGTCGCATGGCCTCAAAAATGCTTGAAATATTACCTCCATGTGGCACAAAAACACCTTAAGCTCCGTTTTTAATTAATTAATTAATTAATTAAATTTATTCGTTGATTGATTGATTGATTGATTGATTGATTGATTGATTGATTGATTGATTGATTGATGAAGTGTATATGTAATCATATGGAATTAATATGCACAATGCAAGTGTGTTTTCAAAAATCTCACACAGTGCTCACCCTATTGGCTCGTGTTATTTTGAGCTCTTTGAAAAACACATTTGTGCAAATTTATTCCAAATTGAAATGGAAACCATATGATTACCTATACTACTAGATATTACAGTTTGTGGCATAAATATATTTATTATATGACAATCAGTGGTATACTGGCGGATAGCAACATCGTAAAATCCATATCAACACTGCCAAAACTCAATGGACAGCACGCTGACGTCAATGTTTCCTTTTCTTACAGCGCGCGCCATGTATGGAGAACTTTGAAGGTCATCAGTATTTTTATTTAGGTTAAACGTGCGGCTTATTTCGTTTGTCTATGTTATAAAAGAAATGATCAACACTCAGCAGTGCGTCCATCGAGTTCTGGACGCACGCTCGCGCGCGCTTATCATCCAATCAGAGCGCGCGTTATATATTACCTATGTTATAACATTTCTTCAGTTTTCACTAAACTTCGGCTAAATCCCGCAAAAATGTGATCAAATTCAAGTTTATCTTTGCTGATTTAACTTAAAATGCTTAAGAAAATGGACTTTTGCTTTCACAACTTCGAGGATAATTGAGGAATCGTTTTTTTTTCTGAACTCAAGATATTTCGAAATTCAACTTTTGAGCCGAAAAACTGGCCTTTCATGCAAGTCCGCTCAGCAATGCGAAGAGACTGACAATACTAACTTACTTGGACTGCAAGTTTCCAGCTTCGCCTACCACTTATTGAACTTGAAGACTTTGGAAATACACCGAAGGCTTGAAATTGAAATTATTATAGCCATGGTTTGGACTCCAAAACAGAAAAAAGAACGATTCATTCGCATATAGATCTAGCTGCTTGCGGTTTTGCCAATTCTGTATTTTCAAGAGAAATTCAAGCATGCATTCAAAAAGACGGAGGACTGAGCGATTCAAATGAGATGTTTGGTCAAACTGTAAGTTAAACACTGTATTGTATGATTCTCTGTGAAAATTAACAGTAAGATTGAACTGTTTTCATTGAAGAAACAGGCAGGTCATGCCGGACAAACTCGGTCAGTGAAACGCGATAACTTAACTTCTTTGTCATATCATTTAAGTTATTTATTTTATGAAATATTGAAGCTTAAACAAATAATGATTGTTCATTTGATTTTGCATTTTGAATCAAGATTTTATATAAGAAGTAGTACGGCTAAAAGCAGTTTTTTTTTTTCAATACAGTCAGGTATAAACTTTCGAGTTTGCTCCTTATTTGAGCACTTTTTGGTTTTGAAAAAATGTACTCTTCGTGAGAAATTTTCTCATAGTTTTCACAGTTCTTAATACAAATGATGTTTACTGCAATTTTTGTTACAAAATAAACGTAAATAAATCTTCAAAAACAATCAAATGTATGTTGGGCCCTGTTTCCGTTTCGGCGCGCGTTTATGGTTACTCAGTTATAAAACTAAAAGAGAAAATCTGTGTGTTGTACCACTGATTGTCATATGATAAAAAGTAAATTACATGACCGCTTGGAGATATGGAATTTATCTTCTCGTGTTCAAATTGATATCTACACTCGTTTCGCTGCGCTCAACTCGTGAGATATCAAATTGAACACTCGAAGATAAATTCCATATCTCCGCGCGGCCATGTAATATCCTCTATTTATCCATTTACTGGACCCATATTGATAGCGGTTTTTTATAACTGAAATGGTCATCCTGTAAAAATATGTTATTATTGTTATTATTGATTGATTGATTGATTGATTGATTGATTGATTGATTGATTGATTGATTGATTGATTAATTGATTGATTGATTGATTGATTGATTTGTTTGTGCGAAAAATCGTTTGTTTATGCAAATGCTAAAGTTTAGCTAGTAACTATAAGATTTGCATTTGTGTAATTATTTTCGGTTTACCTTGAGTGAGATTTCCACATACAACTGAAGCATCTCGACTATGATCACAGCCATAAGGATATTGAAAACACTCTTCCATAGATGTTTCATATCCATAGCAATTCAGATAGTTAGGATAAATAGGACCACTTCCTCTGACTTTAGCAGTACCAGCTGACACTGCCTTGGAGTAATTCAACATGCGACACACTACATAAGCGTCTGCTAAGTCCCATTTGTGATTACAGATAGTGTTCCATGTTCCATTATTTGTTCTCACTTCTACACGACCATCGTGTGGAGTTCCTCCTTCCAGTAAACGAATTTCAACAGTAGCTCTCATTCCTGTAAAAAGTGATTGATTAAAAGTGCACTGTTGTTAACCTATCTGTTGTTGATGATGTTTCAAATAATTACTTAGTTTAGTTCAGTTTATTAGCTTTCCCTTCCAATGAAGACAGGGCCATCACAACAGCTTTCACCAATTACTGTGGGCCCTGTAGTGTAGTAGCACAGACCACACACCAGCAACTTCATGGCCTACTCTCCCCGAATAGTGGTGTGGGTTCTTTAACGTCCCTCCAATGCAAGTCGTGAAGTGTGGAGAGACGGGGCCTACGGTTTAACGTCCTTATTCAAGAAGATGTGAAGGGCTAACCATTTGCAGATGTTAAATATAGGGTCAAACGCTAGGGCGAGGGTTTGCATTGAATTTTTTTTTAATTTTTGGTTTCCCCCTTTCCTCTCCCTTCTCCCCCTCCCTACACTCACCCATTCTTCGCTCGTCGCTCACTTTTAGTGATTCTGGGAAAAGGAGGGACAAGGAGGGACTGCGTGCTGCGCTCGTGGTTCCACTTTAGTTTTGAACATTTTTTGACGTCATCCATGATTAATAAGAGTACTGACAATGGAAAACTATCTTCAATTTGTTAAGGGTATATATTAAACCAAATGTTACGATTGATAACTAATACAGTAAGAGATCTTAACCATATGACGTATTGCGCATGCTCAACACGTGATTGCTCGGTGTCTTTCTATCACGCTGCGCCCTTTTTCTGAAGAAAATCCTGGATATCCGCTCCTGGGCTATATACTACTATTCTGTATGACGTTGCTCAAGCTAAACGAACGTGAAATATGGTGGAGGGTCTGTGCAAGTGTCGGTACATAACATTAACCCTGGACTGCTTACCTTTATCCACTTGACAAACCACACCAGCATGTTCTTCATAGTTACAGTCCTCTTTTGACCATCCATTGTGAGCACATTCTGCAATCGACGTTTCCTTTCCAGTACAGTCAACATTATCCAATAAGATTGGAAAGTTTTGCTCTCCTATGATGCCCCAAATTGGGCTTTCAGCTGCTCTGTAACCAAGCATTCGACAGATCACGTCAGCATCATTTAGATCCCATCGATCGTCACAGACTGCTCCCCAGGTCCCTTGGTATTGAATTTCTACTCTGCCAGTATAGTTAACATTGGTTCTCGTCAGACGAACGTTAATGACTTTTTCCTCTGAAAGAAATGACTGATATTGGAAATAGCCAGGAAATAATAATAATGAAATGGACTGAAAACTCGTAAATCTATGAATTCATCAAATCTTAAGTTTTCATTATTATGTGAGTAACAGAAAAAAGAAAATACGCGTTTTTGCTTCTTGAATTTGCCTTCTGAAATCGCACTATTAAAGTGAAAAGCTGTTCAATCAGACTTCAATGATGCCGACTCGCGGAATAGACTCATCGAAACTGTACGTTTGTACGTAATAAATGTTTATCTTAATGAAAATGAATTTTCTTCATTCAGACAGAAAATGGTAGTCACGTGACGATGGCTTTTGACCTTCTTCTGTTGAAAGCAAGTGTTGGGATTATTGTACAAACCTATAGGGTTACTGCTTTGATTCTAGGGTTAGAAGTATTTTTGGGGTTGCCTTCGGTTAGGCCTCACACACATGGATAGGCTTGGGCCAAGGTTTAGGGCAAACCAGGTCACATGATATGAACTTACTCCAAAACTGATGACTTTCTGTCAACTGACACGTCTTTTCACGAAAGGGGCTGACGATGTGTTTAATTTGTATCTTAAAAGGAAAAAATGCGAATTTTCTAAAGTTGAAAAAATGAGATTGATAGCGGAGCTCCCATCACATAGACAATTAACAAAGGCAAAACTGAACTAACACCGCGCCCTGTCGTGAAAGTTTAGTAAATTTTCAAACCACAACTCACATGTAATTGGAGATAGCATAGGATATAACGTGTAACAGTAGATGAGTTTGTAAAGAAAGGTTGTTGCAAGTGATCGTAATAAAGAAGGATACAGTCCCAAAGATCGTTTTGTTTAGGGAGCATTCATTTTTTACGGGAGGGGGGTGGGCCGGAGGAATTGCAGGAATCAAATACAAAAAAATGCAAGCCCCCTCGGTAAGGAATTGAACTATATTGATGACCCACCCCACTTCCAAATATGAAAATAGGGTCCCTTGACCTGGTTTAACTTTCAGAAAAACATGACCCACCCCCTTTTATAGAGTAAATTTCTTTTGGCCCACCCCTCAATTCCTCCGGCCCATCCCCCCTCCTAAAAAATGAATGCTCCCTTAGTCTGTTTTGGAACCAGCAGAACCGTCGTAAAGAGTCCCAACACGCCCAAAATAATCAAGGGAATCTTTGGTTTGTACTGCACAAGAGAGAGGTAGCGTCTGAAGGCAAACAGCCGTTCAGCGGTGTTGCATTTTGTGACGTCACATCCGCTATCAACATGTGGAGAAAGCTAGCAAAAAAGTGGTTCAAAAAGTAAATGCGTAAAATATCCACACTTTGACTGGAATTTGATTTGAAATTGATAAGTTATGCGGAGAAGGCATGTAAGAGTTCGAATTAATTTGGCTAAAAATGTCTTCGACTTGTCAGCTATTGGCAATTTTTTGGTTCAGAAGTCCATGGTTTGAAAAAAAACGTTTGGAAAAAATCTTACTGCTAACTCAGAACAACAACGAAGATAAAAAATATTATATATTTTTTGAGATCAGAAAGTAACACTCATCAAGATATAACGGTTTCATAAAGCATGTTATGAAGATTCATCGTATAATTTTCCAGAGCTTTTGGTTAGCTCATCAAATTTTAATCAATCCTTACGATAATATCGACAACTTAGAATGATACGGTTTTTCGGGCCAAATGACTCCGCGCTACAGCTAAAGGTATTGAAGGTATTCTTTGTGGTAGGTTAATACGAAAACAATAAACTTAATGCAACGGACGCTACGTACCCTACCCTTATCGACAGTTATGATATAATTAAAACTTTCAAAAAGCTTTCAAAAGTGCTTGCGTGACAAAAATATCAACGTGTGAATTGAACGATGTATGAAACACATTTAATGTATAGGTAGTGAGTGTGAGCGCGCGCATGCCAGCAGAAGAATAGCCACTATGCATGTGGATCTGCTGTAGAAGATTATTTATTTATTCATTCATTCATTCATTCATTCATTCATTCATTCATTCATTCATTCATTCATTCATTTTTCGTTTATTTATTTATTTATTTATTCATTCATTTATTTGTTTGTTTGTTTGTTTGTTTGTTTGTTTGTTTGTTTGTTTATGAAATGTATATGTAATTATATGGAATTAATGATGGACAATACAAGTGTGTTTTCAAAAATCTCACACAGTGCTCACCCTACAGGCTCGTGTTATTTTGAACTCTTTGAAAAACATATTGTGCAAGTTTATTCCAAATTGGTCTAATAGAATGGACGACATTCTGTAACTTCATTTTTTAATGTGTACAGATATGCATGTTTCGGTAGTGTCAACTACCTTCTTCAGTGTGAATGAACAAAGCATGACCGCGGTCAGGGGAAAAATTTTCCCCTGCCGCGGTTCAATATACACCTATTTCAAAATAGGTCGTCGGGCGAGAGGCTTCAAGCCTACGCGACTAGACCGCAAAGAGGTATGGGTAATTGAAAAAAGTTACTCTCTTTTTGGCTTTTGGTCTTTATTTTAAGCATCAATGAATAAAGGACTTTGTTGTATAAGTTCAACAGCAGCTGGTTGAGAATTGTCGTGTTGATGTTTCATGCATGGCTTTCAGTAATTCCTACCCATACTCCATTTCGGGTGAGACAACGTTAATTGAAATAGGTGTATACACAAACGTATTAAGTAAGGGTTAAAGAATGAACACGAGTGTTCCATGGGATATAGAGTCCCGAGCATTAGATAAAAGGCCGCGCCCTCTATATCCCATGGGACACAAGTGTTCATTCTCTAACCGTCTTAGAATATGATTACACTCACGAGCGACACACACTTTACCCGCTTTTATTGTCAAATTGTTTAGAGGTTTATTTGTTTTGCACTGTTTTCTTTTGGCCGTACGTAACATTTTTGCATGTTCCAGTGTAAATTGACGAAGTTCATTTATGTCATGCACATCGGACCGGCAGGCTGGAGGCCGCGAGCTTTGACTACAGAACAACACTGTTTTAGCGATGGAAAATGTCAGAATATATGAGATGAATACTAAATCGAAAAAAAGAGCGAAGAGCTAGATGACGACAGCAAGGCAAAGTCGCTATTCACTTGCTATCAAGCTCAGTTGAAAACACAAGTTTCAAGTATCACAGTAAGTTAGAGACTTTCATTATTTAGCTAAATACATCGAATACTAGCGGACCATCCATGGATACTATACTTCTCAAGATGATGACAATCACTTCAAATTTATATGACTGATACACATTAATGTCAGTAAGCTTTACTGGAAGAAAATGTGTGCTTGATATTATTGCTAGTTAAATTTATAAGGTGAATTTGCTCCGACAAATTTGATATACATGGAAGGGATAAATACCGAGAAGCGAGGCTTTTTTGCCATATACATGTTTTTATGTTTTCAATAAGCATGAAAATTCGTGTGCTAAGAGTGTATTAATCAGTTACGCTCCTCAGGGAAAATAAAGAAAAAGATTAAGCATAAAACTGTAAAAATGAGCGAGACAAGGTTACGACGTTTCGGCGTCATCCTAACGCCATTATCAAGTAATGATTTAATTTAGATTTGACAGAATGTGGAAAGTTATCGGTAAACAGCTTTGCTTTGATGAAATCTGATTGAACATTAAGAGAAGGTTTTAATTCCCTTATGTAAAGCATTTCGTTAATGAAACAATCAAATTTAGACTACGCTTTTCTAATGATCGCATGTTTTGCGAAAATGCCCATAAAACTTGAGAAAATGTAAACATTGTGTTTTCAGCTTTATTCACATATCATTCGCTTTGGCGAAATCGCTTGCTCTCTATCCTTCCAGTTTTTCCATAAAGTACTAGGGGATATGAGAATAGAATGAGCAATTTTGGGAATAAATAAATATCCAAGAAGTAGTAAAATTTGCCAAGGGGAGTGTGGTCTTCAATTTCTGCATAAATTATATACCCTTAATTTAAAGGACCTAAATATCTCCAAATCCGTCTTGTAGATTAGTTCCGATCCAAGCTGTGCTCCGTGATCAGACATGCCGGTGGTATGGTGGCTGCTACGTGTATGTGTATGTAAAATTTGTATGTAAATGTGTGATTGTTCAATTGTCTTGTAATGAAAGCGCCCTTGTAAACCTTCGACTCGATCATGTTGAGCTGTGCGCCCTTCGGCGGAAATTCATGCAGCACTTAGCTGCAAGGAAGGGTGATGAACTACTCCTACTCCTAATTTAAAACACATTCAATATTGCATTTCAGTCTGTATGTAACTAATGTGTTATAATGGATATGAAATTGAAGTCAATCTGTTTAGGCACGAGAGTTTCAAAGTTGGAAGGTGTTCATGTGAAAATATTTGGTCGAGCCACCTTAAGTGTGGGTTTCAGCCATTTGATCGTGATATGCAGAGCTCGTCTTTCGTAAAAAGGGGAACCACGATTCTTATGAATGCATAAAGAACATTCCCCAATCTAACGAGCTTCCAATTTTGGGTGTGACCTTTCAATCAAATTGCAGATTTGACAAGCATATGCACAACAAGCTAGTGAAAGCAAATGAGTCATTACATATTTTGAGGTATTTACAGAAGGAAGGCTTTAGCCAAGCTGAACTGGATCATGAAGACATGGAAGAAGGTAGTTGACACTATACCGAAACATGTTTGTATACATTAAAAAATGAAGTTACAGAATGTCTTCCATTCTGTTATACTGATAATTCGTTTGCTACTTCTTCGTCCTTTTGGAATTATTCTTTCTTTCTTTATTTTTTATTCAGGGGCTCCATTTAACTCTGCTAAACTGGATGCACCTGTATATTTATAAATATTGACCTAAAATAAATTCCAAATTGAAATGGAAACCATATGATTACTAGACTATACATTATAATTTGTGGCCTCCTGCCGGGCTCTATGTAGAACTCGTTTGGCTTAACCGAAGAAAAGACTTTATCTATTTTAACAAAAAGGACATCAGTCTAAACGATTCTAAATAGCAAAAGATTTAGGCGACAGCAACATTGCCTTTAAATTTTGATATGTTATTTTCTTTGCTGACTTCTGGTTTCACTTCAACTAAGCCTAAAATCCTCAATTTTTACTGCTTATATTTAGCCAAACAATTTCATTTCAAACCTAACATCAAAAACCATCATCGTAAAGTGAACACTTTTAACTATGGTAAATTGGCTTATTTGTTTAACTATTTGCTGAAAATTTGTTTGATCCATCTGTGTTTGTGCTTAACCGACAAACGATAAGAAGATAAATATACTAATATAGTAATTATTACTACTTATTGTTATCATTGTTTGGAGTCACTTTCTCTACATCTCTGTACCTGCATCCCTCACGTTTTTGCGACTGGTTTGGATATGCAAAAATTAACAACCCGTTTTAAGCTCAGATCAGTAAACTGTTTCAGGAATTTTAGAAAAAACTTACTGTCGGCAGAATCGCTTTTCTTGGCCAGTAGCATTGTGACAACGATAATGATGAAGATTTTTATGATCAACCAATTGTTGGTGCACATTTTTAACAAAACGGGCAATTCTCAAAGAAAGGTCTTCTTAGGAGATGAGGAAGACGCGAGCAACTGACACTTTTCAAACGTCGACAGCCTTAGAATATATAATTGTACGTTAATTGAACAGTCTTCTTTTCGTGAGTGTTAACTATATAGTAAGAAGTGTTTTAACACAATTAATATAGAACAGACATGAATATATTTAATTCTTGTGGAGCCCTCTATTCCAGGATATGAGTAGTTTGGACATTTAAGTAAATAAAATATTTTTGAATAAAGTAAATTTTAAATATTAAAATATTTTTCCTGTTTAATCCAATACAAAATGATGATGTATCTGAAAGAATAAGATATTTTAGCCTTATATAATTATACACCAATTTCAAACAACAGGTTCACTGTCAGAGACCTGGACCTCATCAAACCGCGGAATAACTAGCTGCAAATTTTGATATATACAAACAAAGCCCAACGATGTAGTTTTGATATGTAAGCCATGAGTTTTTATTTAGAATTGATTGTCCTCTTTAGTATTTTAGTCAAGAGACACAAAAGTACACACCTATTGTTCAGATCCAGATTGACACACGTCAACGTCAGTTGAAATAGACGTATATATACCTTGTGAAATAAGGCAAGTAATAATGCATGGAAAGTATTGTTATATTTGAACTAGAAGAAATATATCTACTTTTATAATATGAAATGAATTAAGCTTAATATTTAGCATCTCACGAAATGCATATTGAACTCCCTAACCCTCGCGATTACCTGATTGAAGTCGATCGCTAAATGAAATTCTAGTTTATTCGTTGTGTTATCATTATAGGTTTTATACATATACTTACAAATTAAGTACAACAAATATCACTACATCAAAAAACCAAAGAAAACAGTTTAGACAAATCAGCTTTTACAAATAACATGCAATGGTTGAAGAAACGTTGTTTAAAAGGATAATTATGAAGTAATATTAAAAACTCATGAATTTATTGAAGATTGTCTTCCGATCACCTGTTCGATTACGCAGCATGCAAGGTTACAAACATTAGTTTTTTTATTATTTCACTAGAAAACATCTTTTAGACAAGGCACGAAACTCGCGGATTGATGTCTACGGTACATGTGCGTTTATCATTTATCGTTATTTGTAATTGATGACTCTGGAAAAAAGACCTTTCATGTACGCGAAACTATGCCAAAGTTTAGAAAAAACATTGAAATACATCTGTAATATTTTTGACAATAATTCTTTATAGGAGTTAACTCATTCCCAATTGGCAATTCCTCGATTCTCAATTCCTCATTGGCAACCCCACTAATGTGTAAATACAGCTCAAGTTTGGGTCTAGAAAGCAAAAAAGAAGAAAAAAGAATTGCATGTAAACTTGAGTTGTTTTACAATTTTATCTAAATTAAAATATATAATTCTACATGAAAAGAAACACAATATTGTGAAGACAGAAAAATCAAAATATGATGTTCTGCAATATCCAGGTTGTTGAAATGGTTAATTTTGTGATTCAAATCAGTTTTTGGAGATTTTTACTTATTATGAGCCACTACTACAAACTGACTGAATCTCAATAAAGATCACTGTAATAATAAAGGTCACTGAGCTCGCAAGCCCTTATAATTCACATTAAACCGAAAGGTAAGAGTATATACAAACCAGAGCAAATGCTAAAACGCTTTATTTATAATATTTATTTCAACTTTAATTTTTCAAGCGGCCTTTTACAAAATCGAATCTTTGTCGTCCAATTACCACAGGAAGCCCAATTCATTAGAATCAAAAACGTCAAAAGCAAATTTAAATTTAAATGGGAGCTCCGCTATTAGGTAGTTACGAAAGCCGAGAAGGGTCTTCAGACTTCCAAGTTAATAATTTCCGAGTTAATGATTTCCGAGTTAATAATTTCCGAGTTAATGATTTCCGAGTTAATAATTTCAGACTTTATAATACACTATACAAAATTACTCGATTCTGATTGGACGAGAGGAGTACAATTAAATCGTGTTAATTGTACTCTGTAGAGTACCTATTAAGTCGCTATGGCAACGACAACGGCGCGCGATAAAAATCGTTCTCCATAAGATTTTCCTTGACTGACAAGCCATGGCTACTCGTTTTCGATGAAAACTTACAGTTTTGCTAGTTCAGTTTTTGATGATTATCATAGAAGATAAAAAAGTAATTTATTTGTCAAAACAATGACAATTTTAAACGGAAAACAAGAACACTGGAGAGAAAAATGACTTCCAAACAACGCCGTGTTGCAAAACTAAGCGAAGGAGATCGATTCACGGCTATGCCAGAGGAGAGAAATGGTCATTTGGTCAAACTTTTTACTCTTTTCCAAAAGGATCTGATAAATCAATAAGCTCAAGGTAATGAAGTTTTGAGGCATTTGAAAGGCCAGGTATGTTTAAACAGCGTAAATTTGACCATCAGTTTCTCTGTGAATGAACTCAAATTCTTTGCCGTGTTTTGGGCTCTTCGCTCGTTTTCATTCAATAAACAAACCTGTCAGTAAATAAACTACATGCTTTATAGAAATGTAAAAGAACTGTAATTCGCTCAGAATACAAATTAACTCTATTTTATTTGTTATCGAAGTTTCTTCCTTCTTTGAAATATTGTCTACTCGTTTAAGTCTGCACTTTTTATGAAAACATGCTATATATGTCAGACATTTGTCTTTCCTCGAAGAAATTTTGTATAGTGTATTATAAATAAAAAATCGCACGATCTTCTCGTATAAAGAATTGATTGATTGATTGATTGATTGAATCCAGAATTAATAGTTACTCGTAATGTTTTGAAAACTCTCAAATAGGACTCGCCTAAGGCTCGTCCTATTTTGAGAACTTTCAAAACATTACTCGTACCTATTAGACAAGGCGCATTTTCGAGAAATCAGATACCTGGAGGCATTTTGGGGTAGAGGCTGGTAACATAACTATTCTAAACCGATTTTTCATGCTGAATGCGAATATGACTGTTACCAAGGCGTATTCTGCAATCTTATACGTGTAAGACGTGTTTTGTGAATTGCTACAGTCATTTCATACTAACAGCTTTTTCATGTAATTCCAAAAGTTCCCAATCTTAAAAACAATTACCATAGCTGGAAAGAGCACATCAAAATCAGTAAAACCGTGAAGTTTGAAGGATATCAGTTGAAAAATCAAGGGGATACGAATTTTCAAAAATCGAAATTTGTTTGTATCTCTTGCATAACTGTAAGTGTTTTCATACAAAATTTCGTTTTTTGAAAATTCGTATCTCCTTGAGTTTTCAACTGATATCCTTCAAACTCCACAGTTTTACTGATTTTGATATGCTCTTTCCAGCTATGGTAATTGTTTTTAAGTTTGGGAACTTTTGGAATTACATGAAAAAGCCGTTAGTATGAAATGACTGTAGCAATTCACAAAATACGTCATTTACACGTATAAAATTGCAGAATACGTCTTGGTAACACCCATATTCGGATTCAGCATGAAAAATTAGTTTAGAATAGTTGTTACCAGCCTCTACCCCAAAATGCCTTCTGCACTTTTTGCGATCGACTTTTTCAATTTTGCGCCTTGTCTATATTGATTCCGAATTGCATGCTTTATTTAATAGAGACTCAGGAAAAGTAATTCCACACAATTATACCACTCTTATGAATAAATAGACTTCATTTTTAAGAACATTTTATTCGCGCGCGCTTATCATTACGTCTGTTCTGTTTGTATTCCACGTGATCTAATTGTACAACTGAAATTGTAAAAAAAACTTTCTTTAATTCCCTGCCCGAAAGCTTTGAAAATAAAAATCCATTTACATGGAAGTAACAACTTGGACATTAAAGTCTGAAATTATTAAGTCTGAAATTATTAACTCGGAAATTATTAAGTCTGAAATTATTAACTCGGAAATTATTAACTCGGAAATCATAAACTCGGAAATTATTTACTCGGAAGTCTGAAGTCCCTTCTCGGCTTTCGTACCCACCCACTTTAGCGAGTAAGTCGGCTTCAAAGTTGCCAAATAATCTTTGTTTATCGAAGTAACAATATTTGTCGAAGTAACAATATTTGTAATGTGATCATTCGGATGGATGTAGTCCTGTGAAGTCAGGACTGTTTGGTGTGACTGACGTTTCGACAACCTGAGCGGAAGTCATCTTCAGAGGCAATTGAGTCAAGTGACTGTCACTTGACTCACTTGACTCTGAAGATGACTTCCGCTCAGGTTGTCGAAACGTCAGTCACACCAAACAGTCCTTCACAGGACCACATCCACCCGGATGATCACATCACAAATATTGTTACTTCGACAAATATCTTCGACATGGAAGAATATTACACTATAAACTCCAGTTGCAAAATGGCGGATTCACATACTCGTCGACCGTGAAGTAAGTAGCCTGGGGACGAGGTCCGGTCGCAAAAATGCTGAACGCGCTCTGATTGGTTGAAATTAAAATCTCCGTTCACCTCTGGATAGGAAGCAAGCACATGCAGGATTTTTCACGAGCCACGAACATTTGATAACCTGAATTCCACTATAAATACAGTCATTGCGTTATAGCAGCTTCAAGTGAGTCTAAACCAAGGTAAAATTTACATAGCTGGCTTTTTGTGTACGTCACCCGTACGCGAACTTTTGTTTGCTATTCGTACGGGAGTCAAAATTATTTAGATTTTCACAGTGATTCTGTATTATTTCAGCAAAGAAGATATGATATATATCTTCGTTTAGATGAAGTAAGCGATTCTTGTAAGCTATTTTAAAGTGATTCAGAGTAATTCTACGAGTCTGTACATAGTAGGCAAACGGGCCGATTTACACGGTACGATTTTGCCTACATCTTGTCTCATGCAACCTGCCTACGACATGTCTTAAGCACCGTTCACACGCTCACGACTATCATGCCATTTTCCTACGACTGTCGTAGGATTTTAGTGAATCATGATTCAAAATCCTACGACAAAATTTAGGCCGCATGCGACTGTCTTAGAGGAGTCGTAGGGGAATTCACACGGCACGACTTTGTTCTAAGATGTGTTGTATACGTCAAGTTCGTGCGACAATCATCGTACCGTGTGAATCAGCCTTTAGAATTTTTGCAACTCGATTGTGCATGACCGCAAATGTCACGCACTTCATATATTAGGACTTAGGTCATATTTATTACTATACTTTAATAGTATTGCATACCAGAAGAAAACGTTAAAAAGAAAGGTACTATTAATTGCTTCGGACTGAGTTTGAAGAACTATTTTTTGCAAACATTTCAGCGAACGGCAAAGCGATTCAGACTCCTGTGCGCAGACTTCAATTCACTATTCGTACGGGAATCAAAATTATTATAGATTTTCACAGGTATTCTGTATTATTTCAGTAACGAAAATATGATCTATCTTTGTGAGAAGCGCTTAATGTATCTAACTAACTATACGCAATTTCGTAGAATTTACTCTGGATCAGTTTATTGATAGCTTACAAGAATCGCTTACTCCATCTAAACGAAGATATGATGTTTTCGTTACTAATAGTATCTGCTTTTAACGTTTTCTTCTGGTATGCAATACTATTAAAGTAGTAATAAATATAATCGAAGTCCTAATATTGAAGTGCGTGACTTTGCGGTCATGCACGATCAAGTTGAAAAAATTCTAGGTATCGAGACATGACTAGTCGTTTGCCTACTAGACCTTTTTGCTTTACCACTATGTTCGAACTTCGTGCGCCATAAAACAAAAGATGACAACAAGGTTTGTGCGGAATGTGATTCTTTTTTGTTGAAGATGCAAAACTCAAACCCGTATCGATCTGTTGGAAGACAAAGAAACAAACGCCTTACGTGATAATTCAAACAAAGAAATTCACATTCCACGTACAAATTTCAAAAATAGCGGTAAAGCAGAAAGGTCTACTATGTATTACTCTGAATCACTTTAACATAGCTTACAAGAATCGCTGACTCCATCTAAACGAAGATATCATATCCTCTTAACTGAAATAATACAGAATCACTATTTTCGAACTTCGTGCGGAATGGGATTTTCTTTTGTTGAAGCTGCAAAACTCAACTAACCCGTATCGTGCGTATCGATCTATTCTTGACTGGAAGACAAAGAAACAAACTTACATGATACACGTACTTGATCATGTAAACAAAGAAGTTTAAGCAAAAATGTCGAAAATAGAGCTAAAGCAAAGGCCTACTGTGAAAATCAAAATAGTTTTGACTCAGTTCCAAGTTTATTTTTGGATTTCTAATCGTGACGATCTCTTGTGCAATGCAATATTCAGTGGGTTAAGACTAGAAGACATTTATATTTAGTACTGAAAGAACAGAAAGAATATAAATAAATAAATAAATAAATAAATAAATAAACAAACAAACAAACAAACAAACAAATAGATAAATAAATAAATAAATAAATAAATAAATGAATGAATGAATGAATGAATGAATGAATGAATGAATGAATGAATGAATGAATGAATGAATGAATGAATAAATAAATAAATTAGGAGTAGCTCATCACCCTTATTCCTTGCAGCTAAGTGATGAATTACGAAGGGCGCAGCTCAACGTGATCGAGTCGAAGGTTTACAAGGGCGCTTTCATTATATGCAGAACATTTGTTTCAAAAGAGCTAGCTAGAAGGAAAATCGATGCATGTTACGTAACCGGTTGGCACATTTCCTAACAGCAGATGAAAGTGTTGGTAAATGATAGTAAATGATAGTTGGGGTCAAATAGAAACACAGAAACATTTAATAGCTTGAATTACATAGACTAGTTTCAGGCAGCAGTTCGTACTCAAAATGTTTTCGTTTGCCATTTATTTCAACATTAATTTACTCTCGTGCTGATGGAGTACAAACACTAAAAGCTTGGATGACTTTGATGTTGGACTTGCACGTAAAAAGTCCATTCAGAAAGGTTTTCATGTCCGAGTATCGAATAGCTTAACGGAGATGTGATGAAAATTATTCCAAGCAAAGTAGTACAATACAAAATGTGGCAAGGAATAAGAAATTAACTATCAGCATTTTTTGCCTAAACATCCGACACGCATGCGTGCACGACCTCACTAATGAGAGAAGTTGTGACTCCGAATTAGTTTGTGTTATTAAAATAACTTGCATTACCGAGAAAGTGTTCAGGCCCAAAAATTGTTGTTCCTTGTACACAAACCTAAGAAGAAGAAAAACAATTTTATCTGAACAAGGTCTTCCATGTAAAAGCAAACATCATCACCATAATTAAATACAAACATTGTTTACATTGTTATTTCAAGATATTTGCAAACGGTCTTACCTAGTTTCAGGCGTGTAGGCTCGAAAACTTGCGAAATTTTAGCTCATGAAATTGAACAGCTGACGGTCAAAAGCCCGCGAAATCTCACGCATGCGCAGTCGTTTTGCCGTGGTGTCGGCTAGTACATCATAAGTACATTGTAAATATTTGTTTTCTAGGGACTGGCATTTCCAGCCATCAATGCTTTGTGGAGTAGCTGGGCTCCACCCCTTGAACGCAGCAGGTTGATGTCCATAACTTTTTCAGGTACAAAATACTATCCATAGATAAATCGGGAGAGCAAGGGCTGCCGAGACCTCTCACCTCTCACCGCTGTGGTCCGTGGTTCGATGCCGCGACGAGGCAGTAGTTAGTTAAATTTGTTATTTCGTTCTCTCTCTTGCTTCTAGAGTTTTTCTCCGGGCCCTCTAGATCCCCCCACCCCCTAGCTCCATCAAAAACGAACTGGTGAGTTGAGAGTTGGGTGTTTAGACTGTTGGGATTTACTCCATTGTAAAGCGCATAGAGACGGTTTAGTAAAATGCGCTATATAACTGCCCAATTAAAACGTTTTTCAAACTAAATTGTCCTTTTTCCAGTTTTTACCCCCAAATTTACATCAGTTTTTCAAGGCTAGAAGACGAGAAAATTTAAATGTTTTTAATCGCTTCATGATCGTTTGTCAAATTAACGATATTTCTCTCTGTATAAATAGACGTTTTGAAGTATTTCTGAAAATTGTTCGAATTTAAATTGGAAAAAGACAATTTAGTTTGGAACGTGTTTTAAAAAATTGTACCTTTATATCAAATGGTATATTCATATACAATTAAATGGTATACTTATTTTGACTGATTGGAAATGTACATTGTGTTATAGGTTCAAGAATAGGGACGATTGTGGCACTGGGCGTGTCAGGATTTCTTTGCGACTCCGAAGTTATGGGTGGATGGCCTTCGGTTTTCTACTTATTTGGTAATATATACAACAGTAATAATAATAGAATGCAAACTGCGACACGTTTTCTCTTTGTTGTAACGTTTTAACCATTTATGGGTAGATGTACTTCTACACCCCTCTACTTCATGTAATGTATTTTCTTCATGGTATTTTTGCTTTCTTTTCCGACAAAGGCTCGTTGGGGATTCTGTGGTTTATTGTGTGGACTGCACTTGTTCACGACAAACCCTCTAGCCACCCTAGAATATCCATAGAGGAAAAAGAGCACATTTTGTCGTCGTTGGGATCATCTAGCGATGTTCATCTTGGAAAGGTATTTTGATCGATTGTTATACTTTACTGCAGATGATTGGTCATTCTTCAGCTCCTCCCTTCCTTCCCTCCTTCCCTCCTTCCCTCCTTCCTTCCTTCCTTCCTTCCTCCCTCCTTCCCTCTTTCCTTCCCTCTTTCCTTCCTTTCCTCCTTCCTTCTCTCCTCCTCCTTTTTTATTTCCTTCCATCCATCCATCCATCCATCCATCCATCCATCTATCCATCCCCCTCCTTCGATCGTTCAAACTGCTGGCTTGCATGATATGTGACATCACGACAGAACTTCAGCAAAAGATTTCTAATTAGTGTCTGTTGTTGACTCATCCAACATGGCTACCATATTTTTGATTTTTAAATCTCAGGGAGATGATTGAAATCCATTTATGATTCTTTATTCAAGGTCCACTCAACGCCATGGTTGTCCATAGCAACGTCACCTGCTGTCTGGGCTATCTTGATAGTAAACTTTTGCACAAGCTGGGGATTTTATATTTACCTGGCCTCATTGCCATCGTATTACCAACAGGTTCTTAATTTTAATCATATCAACGGTAAGCCATAGAGACAGACTTTTCTTTCTATTCTAACTTAACAAATAGATTATATTTTTCCGTGCATGGCATGACTGTTGTTCTCGCCACATTTTGACGTCACTCTTCTGTGCACCTATTTGAGTAAAGACCCATGGAAAAATGGAGTCTATTGTCTCATATGATATTCATCGAAACATTTCAACCAATCAGATTGTGCGTAATACTCCAATTATTGTATAAACTAAAATCACTCACAGCGCACAATCATACCGATTAAAGTGTGCGTACCAATTATGATATTATATTTTATATAATCAACATCATATAACGCGCGCTCTCATTGGCCGAAGGACGCGTATACTGCGAACTGCGCGCGCGCTCTTTTCACATTTTTGGTCAGTGTAAATGAATACGGAATATGCTTGAAAACAATGTTGTATTTTATTAAAAAAATAGATAACTTGCCCGCTGTGCTGTGTGCAGATTTTGAGCACTTGGGGATGATCGCATGAAGTCACAGACTTGAATCTTACGACATCCGCTACGATTGGTTGAAATATTTCCAGTAAAAAGTATATAAAACAAATAGATTCTATTATCTAACAGATACACAGGCTTCGTCTCGTGGCGTTCTTTTTCGTTCCAACGTTTTGACGTCATCTGTGCTTCTATCAGGGTACAGACACACAGAAAATGGAGTCTATTTATTCATTAAAAAACATTCGTGAAACATTAATGAGAATAATTTCTTGCTTCAGAATGGTATAGTATCTGCAATCCCTAATGCTGCGGCATATGTGGTTATAGTGCTGTCAGGAATACTTGCCGATTGGTTGCAAACCTCAGGAAAATGTACCACTGTTGTAGTTAGGAAGGCGTTTACTACTGTTAGTAAGTATATCACTACAATTGAATTCCCCAATTTCGTGTTAGTATCGCGATTCTCCTATCACTTTGATCTACAGAGAGACGGAGTTATTTTCCGATAATGTCGTCTCAAAATCAGCGCTCGTAATTGGCCCCAACATTGAGGACTGCATCGAAGTGGCTTTCTTCAAAATCACAAAAACCGACTTAAAATCAATTCAAAATAGAACTGCAAATATGGAACAACTTTTTAGATAATATCCGTGATAAAATGACCCCTCCCCTCCCCTCCCCCCTCCCCTCCCCTCCCCTCCCCTCCCTTTTTCTTTTCACGCCGTCGTAGGCTTCCGAACATGACGGTCATCATTACGATAATTATTTTCATGATTGCCACCAAACAACACGGCTATCGTCCTTGTCGTCATCATCATTATTATGATCATCATCATCATATGCTACCGTCTTTTATCATTATCTTCATTACAAACAGAAATATTATCATCAAGACTTATCAGTGCATTATTGATTTCCTCAAGGTCTTGTACCTCCTGCCTGCTTGCTTATTGCCAATAGTTACACAGGTTGTAGTGAGAAAACTTTGTCTGTCGTACTCTTCACCATTGCTGTGGGTCTTAACGGGTCCTGCGCATCAGGCTTCTTGATCAGTCATCTTGACATTGCTCCAAGATTTGCAGGGCTGTTGATAGGTATTTCTAATACTGTAGCAACTTTGGCGGGAATTATCTCACCTTACGTTACTGGTTGGATCATTAATAACAAGGTAAGATGTGAGCAGATTCCAAGTTCCTGCCGTCACCGTGCCGTCACCGTGCGGTGCCGTTTTCACAGTCATACGAAATCTACTCTATATCATATAACGTCGTCCCTTCTTGATGGCATTTGAATGTGACGACGAAAGAGAAAACTCTTCTATTTCATTCTGATTTTGACTGGAAATACATTCGTGTTTAATAAGGGTTTATCTCCGCGCGGCCATGTAATATCCTCTATATACACAACAGAGAGAGACTCTAATTTAAGTCTGTCCCTATAACTAGATATAGACAAGACCTATTCAAAGTCTATTTGAATTGGCAATATTGTTCCCTGAGATTGTGTATAAATGAGAACATGTGCTACATCCTTCTCACTTCATTCGATTCCACGTTACTTTGCTACACGATAAAATTGCTGCGCGCAATGTTGGGGAATTATTCGATTCTGTTTTTGCAGCTGTTCCATGCAATGTTGTACGGTCCTGCTCGTGTCCGCGCGCTATAATTTTATTTGCATTAGAGAGGTTTTTAGCACTTTTTATAACAGAAAAATCGGGTCATACGATAAAATGCTTATATTGACTGAGTTAGGTCGACCAGACAGGGAAATATTTGGCTCTTGGTCATTTGTATAGACCTCGCTGATCGGTCCGTACGGTATAACCTCGAGCCAAATATTTCCCCGTCTGGCCCTCCCACTCAGTCAATAAGTACAGCTTTCTGTTCGGTCTTGACTTGACAACTGTTGCTTCGAGCATCGAGAACGTTTTTTGAAATAAGTGTAAGTAAGGCTTCAATTCAGCGTAGTGTACATTGTCTTTGATTTCATTGCAGCCAACAAGAGAACAGTGGCAGAAAGTATTTTACCTTTCAGCTGCAATTTACCTCGTTGGCGCAGTGGTATTTCTCGTTTTTGGTTCTTCCAAAGAACAACCATGGAACACACCAATTCAATGAAACATAAAGAAGGTGAAGCGGAATCTGTAGCGTTTACAAAGGATGAAAGTAGTAATAGAAATGATATATGTAAGCTGGCTGATGCATAAAAAAGGGGAAAAAACTAGGTCTTTGGCATATCAGCCGTGCCAGCGTAAATACCGGTCAGCGGACAGAGGATACAAAAAACAAAATGGCGGATATAACAATATGGCGGACGTAACAGCAAGTGATAACATGACGAGTATAGGCGAACCGCTGGACGGAAGTGGCCTCAATTACGGTTTTAACCTGGCTTAGGGCTACCTCTATCATAAAGAGAGTCGTATATAGTCCCCCCAAAGTTTTTCGGAGCATTACTGTCGAGTGCAGAAGTACGAACAGCTAGAAATAATCCTTTCAAAATTATTTATTTGTCCAAGGCAATAGAAGTTGGAGACATGCGCAGATGTTATCACTTGCTGCTGGCGGACGTTTATTGAAATTTCTCTATATTATTGTAAAACAAATTCTTCCGTGCTCCCTTACAAATATGCGATATAAAGGTAAAGTTTTATAAGGAAGTACTATCTAAATCAATCTTATCTCTTTCGTCTTATGCAACAATTTTTGTTCCGAGCTTTGCAGTCGGTGACCCATCATCAGGAAAACTGTGTACAAGGAGCAAGTGTAACTCAGTTGGTTAGTGCTTTCTGAAGCAAGAGGTCCGAGTTCGATTATCAGTCACCTCACACTTGTTTCGACTTCTTTCCATTCCTCGTACCTTTAAGTAGCTTTAAATGCCCTTAAAACGGAGCGCACTGATGGAAGAGGGGCAGGGCTGTCAACCCCCAAGGCTTTCGTATCTGGAGATCGCCATATTTTCCTATTTTCAGGCTCAGTTGGGTGGGGTAGGTGGGTTGGTGTGTGTGTGTGGGGGGGGGAGGAAACGATCTTTCGGTTAAAATGACCAAAAAATCTTGAGACTCCCGGAGAATCCGGGAGAGTTGACAGCCCTGGAGGGGGTAAAGAGCGCACCATCGGCTTCCTTACTGGAGATCAACCCTAAAATAACCAAACCTTACAGCTCTATCCTGTAATATATCAATTCTACTTACGTACTTTGAATGACTAGAGCGATAGCACTAAAACCGTGAAACAAGTACTAACTAAAAAGTACAAATAGTACTAATGAAACAATAGAAAACAAAGGGTTTTGCTACTATTTGTCTCTATTTAGTTACTAAGTTATTTCACGGTTTAAGTGTTATCGCTCTAGCTCACCCCCTACTGAAATTGCATATTTGAAAAGCGACATTATTAGAGAATGAAAAAGATAATGAAGGCAATTCTTAGAGTAGCCATATTTCTTACAAACCCTCAGTATACACCTATTTCAAAAAAGGTTGTCACCGCTAAGAGCGATAGGCGATAGGTAATAGGTCATTCCAAGACCGCAAAGCACTATTGATTTCTTAATTAAGCCATCCTAAATCTTTCTTTGCACTCTTCCATCAAATAATTGGCTATTCATATGTAAATCAATTAGAAATCAATAGTGCTTTGCGGTCTTGGAATGACCTATTACCTATCGCCTATCGCTCTTAGCGGTGACAACCTTTTTTGAAATAGGTGTATACATTCGTTTCCCTGCCTTATTAAGCAATGTATCAAGCTGGTACTATGATCTGGTCAAAGAATGTTATGGTCTAAAAACATCCATTGTGTTGTACTTCCAGATAATTAGATGATTGATATTGATAAATATATATTTCAAAATCGACAACCTATTTTAGATATAAAATATAAACTAGATTTAAATTGAGGGGGAGTGGAAGAGGGACTATACCCAACCCCTTCACCCCTCTGGCAATGCAGAGTAATTAACATCCTACAACATGTACATTAGTTAATTCAAAACTGAGAGTAACATTCTAGAACAGAACTCCTTTTATTTAATCAAATTTAATTTGATTCTCTCTTATCAGATTATTCTCTCTTGGAGCTCTGTATCCGTCAGGTTTATGAGTGCATGGACGAGATCTTTAAGTACAATTGGAAATTTGTTTCAAAAAAGTATTCTTTGTACATTTTATTTTCAAAATGTGTTATCCATAGGTTTCTATATTATCGGTCTAAAAACCAAAACATTCTTATGTGGGAAGTTGAAAGTGACGTAGAACTGAATAGAAAGTTTCCTACCTTATATTTGGTACTTGATATGAATAATGACAAATAAGGATTCTGCTACAGAGCTTCAAAGGTGAATGCATTTGGTTGTTGTAGTTTTTTATTATTTTCATTGCTGCAATTTTCATAATAATGCTTCCGCCCTACTTCAAAGAAACAACCAAAAAATACTCATAAAGATCCCTAAAAACCCATCAAATGACTTAATATGATCTTTAGACGATCTGTAACAGCTAAATATGATTTTGGTATTAGTTAAATCTACGTATTTTTGATTTTTAATTTTGATTGACGGAAGCTAATTTGGCAAAAAACCGGCACTTGAGTGTTTACATGTCCGAGTTCGCATGATTTTGAAAATTGCAGTATAATTTTCGTCATGATACTATCAAGTCGAAGTTTTAGTTCTAGAAAGCAAGCCATTTGGACAATCGCACGGTGATTTCGTCCCGCGGGCTGAGTTCGTCACGGGACAAGTTTCGCGTGGTTTTCGAGTGAGACGTTTCCATGGAGACTGGGACAAGAATTCATCGACGTTTTTTGAGTTTTTTTCTACCCGGGATGACATGAAGATCTTTGCGCAGGCTCAGAACTCGTCGTGTGTTACAAACTCAGGTAGAAACCGGAAGTCGTCTATGTTCAAGATTTAAATTAGGCCTATTCCGGGCCCTAAAATCGGCTAAAACCGCCCCAAATCGCCCCAAATCGCCTTAAGCTTTAAGCATCTTTGGGGATAATTTTGCTAAAATCGCCTAAAATCGCCCATGCACGATCGCCCAACGACGATTTTAGGGCCCGGAGTAGGCCTTAAATTAAGGGGGAGTGGAAGAGGGACTACCCAACCCCTTGGCAATACAGTATAATCAACATCATAAAACATGTGCATTAGTTAATTCAAAACTGAGAGTACCGATTCTAGAACAGAACTCCTTTTACTTAATCAAATTTGATCATTTTTCACCTTTAATTTCATACAATGCCGTTTTAATTAAAAAGGTTTAACTCTTACTCTTAATTTAACTCAATTTAGTCAGTCTAATTCTTTTAAACAGAACGACGAGGGCCAGGATTCAATACACATTCATTAAACAATTTCTCCGCTATGCCACACTTTTCTTTGGGATTCCCCCAACGACCTTCGAAATTCATAAACGCAAACTCTCCCGTATACTGACCGCTGGGCTTTTCCATTGTAATTTTCAAGTTTCGCCATGTGTTCCAGGCGTCGCCTTTGCTTGTATAGTCCACAAGGGTGTCACCGTTTGGCAGGTTCATATAAACATTTCTACCAACGGAGGGCCATATGCCATGAGATCCAGCTGCGGAATAGATCACTCCATGGGTGCAGTGCGACATCTTGAGTTCTCGGCCACCTTTGTGGAAGGTTCGTCCATTCCATAGAAAGGTTCCACCAAACTTTCGAGTTATCTTAGAATTGTGAGTTGAGAGGAACATAGAATGTAGCCTGTTGTTCTCAAATCGGACCTTGACGTGCTCCCAATCTCCCACGTGGTTTCCAAAGGTTGAATATCCGCCAATGCAGCCGTTGATACCGGTACAAATGCATTTACCAAAGACACAAACGCAGGGGTTATTGGCGTAGTATCCAATACAGACTCTTTTGCCTCGATTGTAAGGGTAAAAGAATCGGTAGGTGATCTCTACCACGTTTCCTGCGTTGTGAATACTGGCGTAAACTGGAGCATGTGACGGGGCCTGACCACGAAGGAAAGGAGGATTAGTACAAGAAGCGCAGCCCAGACTTTGTTTGGATTTCAAAAAACAGCCAGCGTTGCATCTTGGGAGATTTTGTGACGTCAATGGTTGGGGATTTGGTCCGCCAAGAACGTTCACATGTCTAAGAAAATAGTCCACACTGGATGGTCGCCATGGTTCGCCCACTGCTAGGTGTACCAGAGGGGCCCAGTGTTTGGCCAAATCAAAGAGATTGTTGCCGCTGACCACATTGTAGCGGTTTATAAGAGCCTGGCATTGTGGTGAGACCGGTGGAGGGGTTGGGCGAGGGGCTGGAGGTGGTGGACGGCGACGACGACGACGACGACCGAACAGCCATCCATCAGCGCTTGGTAAAACCAGCACCAAAGCAAGAAATACTACCAGGAGCAATTGGCCATTCATTTTGAGCTACAAAAAGATTAAGATATCATTATATGTTACTAATTTTCGCGAATTCTTGGTTTTCAAGCACTCTCCGGAGAATGTAGAGACAACGAAAATCAAGATAAAACCACCAACATGGCCGCCATGTGTTTTGTTCAATTCGGTTGGAATGGTTGCAAACCAAGAATTTCGCGATTTGAAAAACATCTCGAACTTAAAGACCAGCGAAAAAATTCTCGCGAAAATTAAAAAAACCAAACATAACAAAGCAAAACGAAACAAAAACAATTTAAAGCAAAAAAAACCCTGAAAAACTACCAAAATATAATTGTAAAATATGGATATGTACAATTCGAGCCCGTATCAGTTTGTTAATTAAGATCAAGAACATAAACTTGTAAATGAAATTTTCGCGAATTTAGTTCCATTTAAAACAATTTTTCCAAATTGCGAAAATCTTGTCTTGCGAAATATGTCCCTTAAGTTTTCACAGAATTTAGTGACCACGAAAACAAGTAACAATACGTAAATTAGTAGATTATCGATCGTTTTTGGTCTCCAAAAGCCGATCCACTTATTGTTCTTATACACAAGAATTTGCATTGGGTATCAAATCTTTGTTAAAATATATACCAAGTAAATAATTATAACGGCTCGTATTATCTCGTGTAGCGTACCTTTGAGTTGTGCTTTCGTCTTACCAGTGCGACAAGTGATAATTTGGACTTGTAATGAACTGCTTATATGTCCTCGACGACACGTGCAAAGCTCAGTGATAACAGTTCTTATCAGCATGTTTCACTTTCAGATGAAACATCGTTTGTAAAGACTTGAACTATACTGAAACTCCTTTGTGAAAATTCCTTTTGACAGAGCTAAGAGGAATTTCTTGATTGCTGAGGCTTTCTAGAATTTTTAAATTGCCGTGCTCGTGCTCTCTGTTCAGTATTTATTTGTTTGTTTGTTTGTTTGTTTGTTTGTTTGTTTACTTTTAGAGTTTTTCAGTTATACTTATTTCAAGGAATTGAAGGGAGAGTAACTTTAATGTAAGAACAGCAGCATACAAACGCAAACAAACAAACATTTTCGCTTTTAGATGAAAATATCGTCAGTTAACACTTGAGCTGAAACTTCTTGGTCAAGTTTCTTTTGTGAAGTTTCTTTTGGGCAGATCAGAGCTAAGTGGAATTTGTAGATTGTTCAGGCTAGCTTTCTAAATTGCTGTTCTCGTGCTCTTTGTTTGTATATTTGTTTGTTTGCTTGCTTGCTTGCTTGCTTGCTTGCTTGCTTGCTTGCTTCTTTGTTTGATTACTTTTAGAGTTTTAATGTCATAATTCTAAGGAATTAAAGAGAAAGGAACTTAAATGAGAGATCAGCTAGCAGCATACATACACTTAAACGATTTGTTTGAAACAGGAAGTCTTAGTTCAGTTTCTGCTGAGATATCATCCGCATATGTCACGGAACTTTCCCTTTAGTAATATCCGTTCACAAATAACTACTAACAAATAACTATTGTAAAATTCCGATAATAAGCCACCCTCCCGAAAATATAGGCCCCTTAATTTTCTAACGTAAAATGCCATCCTAATATTATAATACGCCTTTCCAATTAAATATATATTAAGTATTAAAATGGGCTTATTTAAAAGTTTGACTACCAACCCAAACTAAACCAAATAGTGGATGACAAGCTCTTTAGAGGCATCAGGTGTTGCCCTTTCCCTCCCCTGAGGGTAAAATGGACTATATGAAATGGCTCCCTATAAAATGTAAAGCTGTAATGAGAAGTATGAATTACTGGCTCAAATTTAATGACAGTGTTACACGAGACGATTTTTTTAAACGACGACTGATTTCAGCGCAACGTTGCAACAACTTGCAATATTTTGCGTTGCGAGTTTCTGACTTGGATTCAAAAACTCGCAACGCGTTGTCGAAGCGAAAATTGCAAGGAAAACCGTTCCAAGTGTCATGTTAAACGAGAAATATTTTTAATGCAACGCCGAATCACTATGGGCGGTGCTAAATACGCCATCAAGTTACTAATGTCAATCACTCAATTGTAATACTGGATTCTGATTGATTCAATCACTTTGCTAATTCGCCTGATCTTAGTAATTTTTCAAAATGGCAAAAAGAAAAGCTAGAAAAAAAGGCTTTTACACAGCACTAAATAATCTAGCAACAACAGTGTGACGGTCATAAAACTACTATAGATATTTATTCATCTCAACAGTCGATATTCGTCTAACAAACGTGTACGATTCAACTAGCATAAAAAACAAAGATAGGTTAAATTAAATACTGAACTACCAGAAACAGCAAAATAGAAAGGAAGGTAGAAAACGAGGAAAAAAATACGTACGTTGAGCACACAGGCGAACTAAAAACTGAATAAATGTACATGACTTGAACTAAGATAACAAACAAACAAACAAACGAAAAAACAAAAGACTAAATTCCCAAAAGGGATTCAACAAAAAAACAATAAAAATCTAAATTTGGCCGCAACAAACAGATTTATAAAAAGTAGGCTTAAGTTGAGACGTTTAGGACCGAAAGAAATCTTTTGATTATTGGAGTTATATTATGGCAGGCTCGTAACATGGTATATGGGTCAGGGATCAAGCCCCAAATTATGGCCAGGATCAGGGATCAGAGGCCAGGGCTCAGGGATCAAATGGGTGGGATCGAGGATCAGGGACATTGGGTCAGGATCAGGGATCAGCTCATTTCTTTGCACCAAGGATTAGGGATCAAAAATTTCTAAAAATATATATGGACTCATTGATCAAAATTTCCGTAAAATCCCAGGATCAATTTAATGAGACGAAAATATTCCATGTTACGAGCCTGCGATACGGGTCAGTTGAGTTTTGCAGCTTTCAACAAAAGAAAATCACATTCCGCACGAAGTTCGAAAATAGTGATTCTGTATTATTTCAGTTAAGAGGATATGATATCTTCGTTTAGATGGAGTTAGCGATTCTTGTAAGCTATGATAAAGTGATTCAGAGTAATACATGGTAGGCAAACGACTAGTCATGTCTCGATACCTAGAATTTTTTCAACTTGATCGTGCATGACCGCAAAGTCACGCACTTCAATATTAGGACTTCGATCATATTTATTACTACTTTAATAGTATTGCATACCAGAAGAAAACGTTAAAAAACAGATACTATTAGTATTAAACGAAAACATCATATCTTCGTTTAGATGGAGTAAGCGATTCTTGTAAGCTATCAATAAACTGATTTAGAGTAAATTCTACGAAATTGCGTATAGTTAGTTAGATACATTAAGCGCTTCTCACAAAGATATCATATTTTCGTTACTGAAATAACACAGAATAACTGTGAAAATCTATAATAATTTTGATTCCCGTACGAATAGTGAATTGAAGTCTGCGAACGGGAGTCTGAATCGCTTTGCCGTTCGCTGAAATGTTTGCAAAAAATAGTTCTTCAAACTCAGTCCGAAACAATTAATAGTATCTTTCTTTTTAACGTTTCTTCTGGTATGCAATACTATTAAAGTATAGTCATAAATATGACCTAAGTCCTAATATATGAAGTGCGTGACATTTGCGGTCATGCACAATCGAGTTGCAAAAATTCTAAAGGCTGATTCACACGGTACGATGATTGTCGCACGCAACTTGACGTATACAACACATCTTAGAACAAAGTCGTGCCGTGTAAATTCTCCTACGACTCCTCTAAGACAGTCGCATGCGGCCTAAATTTTGTCGTGACTCTGAATCATGATTCACTAAAATCCTACGACAGTCGAAGGAAAATTGCATGATAGTCGTGAGCGTGTGAACGGTGCTTAAGACATGTCGTAGGCAGGTTGCATGAGACAAGATGTAGGCAAAATCATACCGTGTAATGTACAGACTCGTAGAATTACTCTAGCTGAATCACTTAAACATAGCTTACAAGAATAGCTTACTTCATCTAAACGAAGACATCATATCTTCTTTGCTGAAATAATACAGAATCACTGTGAAAATCTAAATAATTTTGACTCCCGTACGAATAGCAAACAAAAGTTCGCGTACGGGTGACGTATACAAATAGTCAGCTATGTAAATTTTACGTACCTTGGTTTAGACTCACTTGAAGCTGCTATAACGCAATGACTGTATTTATAGTGGAATTCAGGTTATCAAATGTTCGTGGTTCGTGAAAAATCCCGTGCTTCCTATCCAGGTGAACGGCGATTTTAATTTCAACCAATTAGAGCGCGTTCAGCATTTTTGCGACTGGCCCTCGTCCCCAGGCTACTTACTTCACGGTCGACGAGTAGGTGAATCCGCCATTTTGCAACTGGAGTTTATAGTGTAATATTCTTCCCTGGGTATTGTTATTCATGAGTATGATAATGAGGTATGGGGAATCGCTCTGGCCTGGAACCAACAAAAGCCAGGCGGCGAAGTGCCAACAAAGATTATTTTGTAAAGAAAGGTTTGAACCCAGGTGAATCAATGTTTATCGAAGTAACAATATTTGTCGAAGTGACAATATTTGTAATGTGATCATCCGGGTGGATGTAGTCTTCTTTGCTGAAATAATACAGAATCACTGTGAAAATCTAAATCTTGACTCTGAAGATGACTTCCGCTCAGGTTGTCGAAACGTCAGTCACACCAAACAGTCCTTCACAGGACTACATCCATCCGGATGATCACATTACAAATATTGTTACTTCGACAAATATTGTTACTTTGATAAACAAAGATTATTTGGCAACTTTTAACCCGACTACGGGGATGCTCGTCGGAAATTTTAAAAATAACCCCTAAAAGGTACCTGAGTGGGAGTGGCAACAATTAATTTCTACCCCTAAAAGGTACCAATTCAAAAACAATAAGAAAGAATTAAAGTAATGAAACATTTGTTATCGATGTGCTTTGAAGATTCTGCAATTCAGGGGTCGCCAACCGTTCTTCGTCGCAACTCGAATGAACTGCATTAATTACAATAATTGTTCTCATTTATATGCAATCCCCAGGGACCATATTACCAATTCAAATAACTTTGAATAATAAATTGTTTTCAATCCATATGATGCTCGATATATTCAATAGAAATATTGTTGAAGGGTAGAATTATGTATTCTAATGTATTTTATTATTCAATTTTCATACACTGTACAAATTCTGATTTTCTGATTGGTCAGTTTGTACCACGTGACGCGTTGTTATGACGTGACAACACGTCATTATGCATTAACTTCCGTGTATTAATCATAGACAAATCATGGCATTAAAGCATAGTTGGAAAGAAAAAATGTTCCTGGTGGTAAATTTGAGGATTTTTCGAAAAAGAGAAGATCAACAAGCATACTTAAAACTGCTTAGCGTGCCTGTTTTGAAGGTAAACTCAATTTCATTGAAGTTTTTGGAGCTTACTGAGATCAACATATTTCAACGGCTTAAGAACAGAGTTCGCCGGCTTTCCAAATTCATCTTAATATTTACTGTTTTTTAGACTGGTTATCCAAAACCTATCTCATAGAAAGTTTAGAAAGTCTGTCGCCACAAGTCTGTCTCTGTTTTTAACGGTAAGCTTACGAAGTTCTAACTTTCATTCAAACCGTATTCAGTTTTTGGCGTGTTGTTTTTGTCAAAACACTATTCGCCGGCTTTGCAAATTCATCATTATAATTTTTGTTTTTTAGACTGGTTATCCGTCTGAAAATCCTTTCCCCGCAACTTCTCTCAGATGGGTGTAGTGTACTTATGTAAAGTCAGCGGTTGACCATGTGAGTAGTGGAGCAATAAAGATGGCGGACGTCCCGAAGGACTTGTTGTGAGTTTAATCTGTTTCAATCTCGTGGATACACCGGCCATCGGTACTACATCTGGCGACGAGGATAGAAAGCATTCAATTGGGACGAAATGGCGTCTTCAAATTTAGAAATTGGTGGATTAAAACCGTTTGACGTACACAGTGACCCGAATAGTTTAGCACTGGAATGGAAGCGATGGCTTCGAAGTTTTCAACTTTATGCTGATGGAAAAGGACTGATTATAGTTCCTGATAAAGATGACAACAAGATACAGCGGAGAGCTTTACTCCTCCATTCAGCAGGACCCGACGTTCAAGATATTTTTATGTTTTACCAGATACTGGAGGACCGAAGGAATACGCAAAGGCAGAGAAGGCCCTGAATGATTATTTCGTGACCCAAGTAAATATTCCATACGAACGACATCAGTTCCGTGAAATGAGTCAGAAGGAAGACGAAACCATTGATCAGTATGTAGTACGATTAAAGCGTAAAGCAGAAGCATGCAGTTATGGCGATCAGACGAATGACCAGATCAGAGATCAGATAATTTCAACATGCCGTTCAAACGAGCTTCGGCGCAAACTTTTGGAGAAGGGTCAATCTTTGACACTAAAAGAACTACAAGACATCGGAAGGACATTCGAAGCTGTAAAACGACAGTCAAAGAATATGTGTAATCCCTCAGAACAAGGCCCAAGTCATGTTAATTGGATAAGCAAGAAACCAGCCAAGGGAAGGGGGACAGGACAAGCAGCCAGACCAAGAGACAAGAAGGAGGAAGGAAAACCGAGTGGTGGTGTGTGTTACAGATGCGGTAGGCAAGGACATTTTGCCAAAGACCAAAATTGCCCTGCAAAGAACAAAACATGTAACAAGTGTCATCAAACAGGACACTTTGCTTCTGTTTGCAAAACAGATAGTGGTCGTGACAGAGGGGATGGCAAAGTTAACCTTGTTGAGTCTGAGGAGTCTGATGATGAATATGCCTTTAGTGTGGGCTCAAGAGAAAGCATGGAAAGGGTAGATGTGACTGTTGGAGGCCACATAATTTCAATGATTGTGGATTCAGGTGCAAGCGTCAATGTCATAGATCAGAAGCTGTGGAGTGAGCTGAAGGAACAAAGGATAAAGTGCAAGTCGAGTAAGTCAAGCAAGAAATTATTTGCATATGGGAGCACAGAACCACTGAATACTCTAGGAACTTTTACTGCTCTGACCTCTGTTGGACAGAATTCTGTGGACGCAGAATTTATCGTGCTTGAAGGCAAAGGGGAGCCACTTCTAGGAAAGACAACAGCAATGCAGTTAGGAGTGCTGAAGATTGGCCCAGATATCAGACAAGTCAACCAAAGTGATCAACTAATGAGTGAGTACACAGAATTGTTCCATGGGGTGGGCAAATTGAAAGACTACCAGTTGAAACTACATATTGACCCCAATGTCACCCCAGTCGCACAGCCAGCTCGACGTGTGCCATATGCCCTGAGGGATAAAGTGAAAGATAAGATTGAAGAATTAGTAGAGATGGATATAATAGAGTCTGTAGAGGGGCCCACACCCTGGGTCAGTCCAGTTGTTGTTGTTCCCAAGCAAAATGGTGAAATCCGCTTATGTGTTGATATGCGACGTGCAAACGAGGCCATCATCAGGGAAAGACACCCAATTCCAACTGTAGATGATGTGCTGCACAGTTTAAACCAGAGCACAGTATTCAGTAAACATGATTTAAAATAGGGTTATCACCAGATTGAGCTAGAACCTGCCTCCCGGAGTATCACTACCTTTGTCACCCATTGTGGTTTGTATAGATACAAGAGATTAATGTTTGGCATTAATGCAGCCCCGGAAATCTACCAACATGTGATTCAACAAACACTGCAGAATTGTGAGAACACTGCAAACATTTCAGATGATATTATTGTACATGCTAAGAGTGTGGAAGAGCATGATCAGATACTTGAGGAAGTGCTGAAGACTCTGAGGGAAAAGGGACTGACCCTGAATGCAGAGAAGTGTAAGCTACATATGACACAACTTGAGTTCATGGGTTTTGTTTTGTCAAAGAATGGAATTGGTCCAGCTGAAGAAAAGGTTAAGTCTGTTGTTAATGCAAGAGAGCCTGAGAGTGCCTCAGAAGTAAGAAGTTTCCTGGGACTAGTTAACTACAACGCACGATTTATTCCTGATTATGCAACAATAACTGAGCCGTTACGCCGCTTGACAAAAAATGATGTCCCGTTTGTGTTTGGAGTAGATCAGAGGAAAGCTTTCAACGAGTTGAAGTCAAGATTAAGTCGTGCAGAGACTTTGGCATACTTTAACAAAGATGCCAAGACCAGAGTCATCACAGATGCTAGTCCAGTCGGCCTTGGCGCAGTTTTAACGCAAGAGCATGATGGTGAGTTTAGAGTTGTAAGCTATGCGAGCCGAAGTCTGACTCCTGTTGAAAGAAGATACTCTCAAACTGAAAGGGAAGCGCTTGCCATTGTATGGGCATGTGAACGGTTTAATGTTTACTTGCATGGTGTTGAGTTTGAGCTGTGTACAGACCACAAACCTCTCGAAACTATTTACTCAGCTAAGTCTAAACCAAGTGCAAGGATAGAGCGTTGGGTGTTAAGACTACAACCCTACAAATTCAAGGTGAAATACATTCCAGGAAAGCAAAATGTTGCGGATTCCCTGTCCAGGCTTATGCAAGTGGAAGACTCTGTTTCATCACCAGAGCAAAGAGTAGCAGAAGAGTTTGTTAGATTTGTAGCTGTCAGTGCAACTCCAAAAGCCATGACCACAAGAGAAGTGGAAGAAGCATCAGCAGAGGATGAGGAGTTAAGAGAGTTACGGCATTGTATAAGTAGTGGACAGTGGCAGAACACCCAATGTAAGGAATACATACCTGCGAGTGGAGAGCTGTGTGTAATTGGTAAGCTAGTACTAAGAGGTACGAGAATTGTAATTCCACGCAAGCTGAGACCCCATATCTTAACCTTAGCACATACATGAAGGACACCTCGGTATCGTCAGTATGAAGCAAAGGCTAAGGTCAAAGGTATGGTGGCCTGGCATTACAAGTGATGCTGAAAAGTTTTGCAAAACCTGTCATGGGTGCCAACTGGTAGGCCAACCCACCCATCCAGAACCGGTAAGGTCTACACCATTACCAAGTTCACCATGGCAAGATCTGGCGATAGATTTCTTGGGACCCCTACCATCAGGACATTCTGTATTAACTGTGATAGATTACTACAGCAGGTTCTATGAAGTTGCCATTATGAAATCAACGACCACTGACAAAGTAATTGAGAGCTTAGAAGAGATCTTCTCCAGACACGGATTGCCACAAACAATAACAAGTGACAATGGCCCACAATTCATATCAGGTGCTTTTAAAATGTATCTTGCAGATAATGGCATCAAGCATAGGAGAATCACCCCATTGTGGCCGCAGGCCAATGGGGAAATCGAAAGACAAAACAGGTCTCTTCTTAAGAGAATGCAAATTGCACAGGCAGAGGGGAAAGACTGGATGCAGGAAGTGCGCAGATACCTCTTGGCTTATAGGGCTACGCCACATACGACAACTGGAGTGAGTCCAGCAGAACTACTTTATGGACGACAGATTAGGACCAAACTTCCAAGTATCCAGGAAGCTACAAGGGAAGGAGATTTCAGTGATCGAGATGCAGAAATGAAGATGAAGACTAAGATGTATGCTGTAAGTTGAATCCAGGAGATCAAGTACTTCTAAAGCAACCCAAAGAAAACAAGTTATCGACAGCATTTGCAGCAGAACCATTCCAAGTGGTGGACAAAGATCGGAATAGTGTCATCATAGAATCCCCACAAGGAGTCCAATATCAGAGGAACGTTACACACGTAAAGAAATACAACACACCTACTCCAAGTTCATTGTTACAAGACTACATGGAAGAGGATGGGATGTGCGACCACGCAAGATCCCAAGAGGGACAAAGGGACACCCACATGCAAGACTTGGAAGACCCTCAAGAAGAAGTTCCTGCAGCAGCAAGACCCACTCGTACAAGACAAGTACCAAAAAGATTTGAAGACTTTGTTATGCACTAACATTGAACTGCTATTATCATGTTTGATTGTTTAACACTTTATTGAACAATTTTGGAACGTTAATGTTTGAGTTATATATCATTTATTTGTTTGAAAAAGGGGAGGGATGTAGTGTACTTATGTAAAGTCAGCGGTTGACCATGTGAGTAGTGGAGCAATAAAGATGGCGGACGTCCCGAAGGACTTGTTGTGAGTTTAATCTGTTTCAATCTCGTGGATACACCGGCCGTCGGTACTACAATGGGGTAAAGAAATTTTATCAGGAATCGAAGAAAACGCCGAACGAGTACTTCAGCCTTCGGCTCGTCTAAAACTACTTCTTCCCGGCTTCTTGCCGGCGGGACCAAAGTTTAGCAGCGTTTCAACCGTAAGTCGCCAGTTTAAACCTATATCCATAACTCCAGCGATAATTTTCTAGACCTTTCACTTACAGAGTTCTAGGACTCAGTGCTGAATCACTTTTAACGATCCAAAAAAAGTCTGAGTTCTTTGTTTATATGGACGATTTCAATTTTACCGAGCAAGTTGTAAACATGGATTCTGAGAACTCGTTTATTATCTTTAATCTAAAGTTCTTGTATCACGATACTTTTCTCCTAGTTTTATTCTGAAAGGTTTATTTTGTATTGTTAAAATTACCAAATGCTATTAAACAAATTTTGAATTAAGTCTTACTATTTTGAGTGACTTGAGTTAAGCTTATTTCTAGTGATCTTAGATGTTGACTGACAGTTTTAGCCTGCTTCTGCAGTGTATTCAAATTGAATAATAAAAAGGTTAACGCACTCTTTGCTCGTGAATTATCGGGATTTTATCTTCACTCGTTTACTAACAATGAACTCGAAATTTTTTGATATAAGGCAATTCAATTTACAACCAAAGCAAGCAGCAGTAAGGGTTTGTTCCGTTTGGACCTTGAAATATGCAGGCCCTGCCTGCGTAGATCGAGGGGTGTCGGCAGGGGGGATTCACTGCACCAATTATGGCGTTTTGGGGCCCGGAGATTAAAAATGGCAAAACCCCTTACTGCTGCTGGAGACATCGTCGGTTGGTATTGTTTATTGAATATAAAATATATATAGATATATGGACGCTATTGACTGGCTATTACAAAGCGAGTTACCTCCTATTGCAAATGAAGAAATAGCGCGTCTCAGAAAGAATGTAATCGATAACACAAATGCAGATATAGTTTTTACAACGTTTATAGAAAAAAATACAGATGCTTCGATGACTGAAGAACGCGCGGAAGATATTATTAATAGACTGCCCGAAGGGGATTTTCGTCTGCAGTTAGCATTTATAAAATACGATGGCCGCCAGTGGATAGTTGAAGAGGGGAGAAATCCTATTCGGGCAAGTAATCGTAAAGATCTATTTATCTTGAATAAAAATACTAGGCCCGGCGCTTTAGTGGGCATTGACTCTTTGTATTACGATGAGGCGTATCCTGTAACCGTGGTTATTTACTTGGGTTATAAAATAAAAGAGCCCGATGCAGAAAAGCTACAGCCGATGAGACATCCCGGCAACTGTGTTGCCAAACTTATTAGAGAATATTTTACAGACTCTACGAAAGGCGGCAGTTTAACTGACGAACGAAAAAAGGCTATAAGGACATGGGAAAAAAATACACAGAGGTGTGGCGGTACTATAGAAGCAATAAAGAAATTAGAAGTGGCTATAAAGAGGCGCATTGTTGTGCTAGACATTATGGGCGGGTTTATTTATTCTGGCACAGATAAGTATAGAGGCAATGGACCGGCTATAAATATTTATCAGCATAATGGTCATGCGTGGAGAGATGTGAGGTTTCCGAAGAAAAAGAGAGTAGAAGTGTATAAAGATGTGAATCCGCTGTGGACGGAATTTGACATTGACGGTAATATTCTTTGTGATGGCAGTGATTTTATTAAAGAGAATTCTATATGGCTGCTAGATGCGGAGGGGACGCAGTTTATTACGCAGGATGGGACGCTTTATCGGCCGCAGGTGGAGGATGAAAAAATAAGAAAGGCCTGTGAGATATTGGGCGAGGATTTTAGAGAAGAGGTATTTTGTAGTAGTTCTTTAGACTTTGTGGCCGCGAGAAAAAGAAATCATTGGAAGCCGACGCCGAAAGAGTTGCCGGAGATTGCGTTGGCGTGCGTTGAACATGGTCATGGCGGTCTTTGGAATATGGAGTACAAAAAAGAAGATTATGTGTCGCTGGACATGAAGCATTGTTATCCGGCCAGCTTTAAGGGACTGGGAGATGCGGCGCCTTATTATCAGCGGTATGGACATCCGGATTCGCAGTTCTTTAGGGTGGCTTTAGATGGGCGTTATGAGGCGCCGGCTAATGGGTTTGTGAAGTTGACGGCGTGGAAGTTTAAAGAGGGGCTTCATCCTATTATTTACGCGTGGTATGGTAAGCATATAGAAGAGAAAGGTTGGATTCCGGTGCCGTTGTTAAAGTTCTTTGAAGAGCGTGGACTTTTAGAGTATACGGCGCACGAGGCCATTCTTTGCCACGGTGATAAGACACAGTGGCTGCCGGCGGATAATCATGCGGCGCGGATTGTTATTGGTAAGTTTACGCAGGGCGCCAGAGCAGGAGAAAAACATATGCAGCGGCGGCTGATAACTGATGATGAAGAGCTGAACTTTTTAATAAAAAAGGCCCATAAAGAAAATACTATGGTGCGGACAGATGACTTTGGCGGCGATGGCAAAGTGTTGTGTTATTATAACGATTATAGGGCGCAGTATTATCATTTAAGGGCTTCTATGTTGTCGTATGCTCATATTAATCTTTTGACGATGCTGCTGCGGTTTGATAAGGAAGATATACCTAGGGTGGCCACGGATAGTTTGTATATAAGGCCTGAGGTGTTGGAAAAGATGAAAATGTATTATGTCAAAGATGAGATGGCCGAAAGTGGACAATGGCGTATAAAAAATGAAGAGATGAGGACTTGGCGAGAAAGGGTGAAATACTGCGGTAATCATAAAGAGGGCAAAAGAGAGGCGACGCAGGAAATATGGCCCAGCGTTAGTGATCCTATTAGCTATAAACGGTTTTCTTATCTCTATGGCGCTGGCGGCAGTGGTAAGACGACGAGGGTGTTAGGGCTGTTTCCGGAGGTAAAGGTATTAACGCCCACTCATCGTTTAGAAAGGGAATTAACACTGCAGGGATATGATGCGCAGACCTATCATAGCTTTTTTCGTTATAACGGCGAAAAGTGGGTTCCGGAGGCTATAAAAGAGATACCGCCGGTTATTCTTTGGGACGAGATTTGTACGGTGCCGCTGCCGATGCTGAAGGAGTTTGTAGAGTTCTTAAAGGGGAAAACGCAGGTGATATTTGCGGGCGATCCGTGTCAGCCGCCGCCTATTGCGGGAGAAATGCCGCATGAGTGGTTAAAGGAGTTTTACCATGAAGAAATAAAAGCCGATTATAGAAGTAAAGATGAGAAGATAAAGAAGTTTAAAAGTTCATTGAGAGGATTAACCGATGTTGAGCAGTGTAAATGTATGAGGAAAAATATGAAGGCGCGGGATTATGAGCTGTTCTTGCAGGAGTGGAGGCCGACGGATTTGGTGATTAGTAGTAAAAGGGCTGTGCAGGCGAGAATTGAAAAAGATCTGTTAAGGCAGCATAGGGAAAAGTTTACTTCGCATTTGGTGCCGGTGTCTTATAGGCCGCGCGATACAAGACAAAAAAAATCAATTACGGTGCCTTATACGCAGGTAATCTTAGAAAATGCCGTTAAACATGATATAGCGTGGGTGCCGTTGGGTTCTGTAGAGCAGGTGATAAAGCATCCGGACTGGCGGCTGGGGTATTGTATGACGGTTCATAGTGCGCAGGGGCTGACTATAAAAGAGACGTTGTGGATTATTGATCAGCGGCTGTGCTGGAGCAATCTTATTTATACGGCGGTGAGTAGAGTAGAATATGCGCGGCAGTTGAAAAGGGCGTGGGGGCCGACGCTGCGGTATGACCAGACGTCGGAAAAGGTGGCTAGGCAAAATATTCATAAGAAGCTGCTGCGTTATAAGTGGCACGACGAGCGGAAAAAAATAGAGTTCGACCTGTGTGTCGATGACGTTTATAAAAAAGGAGCGCGGTGTGCGAAGTGTAACATACCGCTGCTTTGGAGTTTTGAGGCGAATGACGATCAGCAGTTTTCTGTAGACCGCCTAAATAATAAGAAAGGCCACGCCCGCGGTAACATACGTTTAACGTGCCTAGAGTGTAATCAGACGCGTGGAGCAGCACTACTCTGAATCCTTGGGGACGATGAGTAGCTCTTCTTTGACGAATCCGCGGCTTGGGCCATCGGTTAAGTAATACAACACAGGTTGTCCTTCTTTGGTGACGGACTTTGAGATCTGATACGTTTTCAAAGACCAATTAGGGTCCGTAGCTCTTTTGTATCCTCCTTCCAATTCACCAGGCTCATACAAATATCTGACCACTATGCCCCTGGGCAACTTTTTTCTTTCATTCCTACCGCTCTTGAACTCCTAACGTAGGATTTGTGTTCGACGTGTTTCTTCTTTTTGGCATCCTTAGGTTTCATTCCCGTGGCCCTAGTTTCCTCATTATTTAAAGCCGTAATGACCTCTGAAAGTCTCTGCACCCACTCCCTGTTGCTTTTCGATAGATCTGCTAATTCTTTCCAATACTGATATCCAAACAAGCGTTCCGCTAGGGTGCGATTGAATCTTTCAACGAGGCTTTGACCCCGGTGGTACTCTGCTTCAGCTCTCCTGATCTTAGTATCGTGGTCTTTCCGCGTTTTAGTGACGGCGCCCATGAACTCTGTTCCCGCATCCACTTGCAGCAGCTTAGTCCATTTCAACACGCGCTTATAAATTTTACTTAGAGCCTCGGCGACTTCTCCTGAATCCTTACTGGTTATGGGCTCAGTGTCCTTGTATCTGCTGGCGATATCCACGACAGTCAAGGCATATTTGTACGTTTTTCTCTTTACCTTGTCGTGTGGCAAGAAAAGCAGATCCGCCTGATGAACTTCGTTTGGAGTATTCACGGTAAAGCTGGGCCTAGGAATGTACTTAGGAACGGGAAGATAAACTTGCCAGAGGATGTTTTTTAACCAGTTCTTAGCTGTGTCCTCAGAAACCCTAGCCGCCACAGCAAGTTTCTTAATAGCCGAGGCTCCTCGCCAATAGCCTTCGGGTCCATAATAAATCCTCTTAAGTTTGTCTTCGACGCGGGGCATTATATAATCATAAAAACAAGGCCATCAAGTTCGACGTAAAAACAGAAACCTCTCCACTGGCCACTGCGATTTGGACTCGAATAGTTTGCGGATCCAGGACGGGGAGTTGGGCGGAGAACATACCTGTTTGTTTTATTGGGTAAATAGGGATTGTTCCGACAGTGCTTTCGCCTGTTATTCGAATGCTGGCTTGTCCTTTTAAATCGATGTTTAGGTTACAAAAAAGAATGCCGCTTTTAAAACCCGCGGCGTTTATTTTTAGATTTTTGATGTCCGTCCAAAGCGGGCTATTATATTTGCCTCCATCTGTGGGGTTTTGTTTAACTATTAATTGAGTTGCCGGAATCAGATAGGGGTTCATTATATAAATTCTAAGACAAGGCTGATTTGGCGCCTGTTAAAATCGACAACCTTTCCATCGACTTTGATGGTGATATTTACTTCTGTCACCAAGTCGCAAATATCATAGTCCAAAGAAATGGGGCGATATTCTACTAGGTCAAACGGATTTCCTTGGGCGGGAATTTCGTCATCACATGAGACAGTTTCCCATCGTCGTAGCTCTGTACTAAGTCGCAGTGGATTTCATAGTTGTAAGGAATTTTCCAATGATAGACTAATCTCTTATTTACTACGTCTGTTCCTAAGAGGACATTGATGGGGAGGTTTAAACTGTACTGACCTTGTTTGGGTATGGTCAGTTTCCATTCATGGGGCAATCCCGTTGTTAAAGAGACATCGTGTTTCGCCAACTCTTTGGCCAGAGTTTGTGGCGTATAATGCGAATCAGGAATTTTATGAGCGGTTCCTTGTTTTGTCACCTCGCCGCCAATTAAATTATGCCAAGAATTGTACAAAGAGCAACTTACGAGTCGAACCTTGTGAGCTTTGATCGGCGGGCTGAAATAAGTTATAAAAGGATTCTGGTCACTGTGTAAAAAGACGATCATATATAATAGGCCACGGCGCCTCCGATGGCCAGGCCTGAAATGCCTAGAAACATTAATTCATTATTTTTTTGCCTATTAGAAGGTGTGTAATAATCTTTAAACTGCGGTGGCTTTTTCAGAGCAAAGTGAGGATGCGTCTGTGCGTAGAGCTTAAAGGCGTAATCGGTGTTTTGGAAATTCTTATCGGCCTGCATTTTATCGCGGTAATTTTCATCTAACCAGTCGCGGTAGGCTTGTCTTTTTTTATTATAGGCGGCGAGGGCATTTTCATAGGCTTCCATGGCCAGATCGTGGCGTTTTCTTTCGGCGGCTAATTCATTTTTACTGTCGCCGTGAATCAGTTTGTCTAAATAGCGGCCGCCGTAGTTGGCGCCTGTAAAGGCTAAGGCTGCGGCGATGCTTCCGGCGATGACACTAACCATTATATATTAAAAATCTCTGATTTTTAGATACTATTGGGCAGGTATTTTTCTTTGATCAGGTAATCTCTCAAAGCGATGCTGCCGGCGACGGCGGCGGTCATTTTAACGTAATTCATCACGCTGCTGCTGGGGTCGCCAGTGAAGGTTTCTTTAACGACCTTTTTGCCGACCCAGCCAACGGCGGCGACGAGAGAAGTAAGTACGGCGGCTTCTTCAGCGGTCTTCATCAATGTAGAGGGCATTCTATATTAACTGCAAAGAGAATTTTATTCCATCTCAGGGATCTTAGAGCGCTTTTTTTCTTTAGGTTCATGGTGTATTACGGGCTCAAGATGCACAGCGGTCTTCTGTGATTTCCACTGTAGGTATAAGCTGCCCATGGCCACTAAAAGGCCAAGGCCGCCGATGACGTAGCCCGGATTCACCGCTGATATATCCCAGCCGTCACTAGATTCCGAAGAAGGGTCTTTTTTGGCTTTATTCTTTTTATTCAGCTCGGCCAGCTTTTTTCCCGCCGCTACTCTGCCGGGCGCCTTTGGCTTGGTGATCTTTTGTTCGGCCGCGGCGGGGGTAGTAGTATCTTCTTTCTGCTCGGTGTCACTCATATATTAAGGACTTGACGACTTATCAAGTAACTTGAAAATGACTTATGGTGACTTGATTAAGTTCTTGTGGCGGACTTGCGGTGACTTGCGGCTGACTTAGTCGTGACTTCTTGAAGTCGCTCCAAGACGTCGTAAGTTCTTGTAAGTCGATGTGCTGCGCTATGTGAAGTGCTCCGCTGGCCAACGCCATTAACTTGCCGCATTTTAAAGACAACCAGCCACAAGTGATCTTAAGTTCTTGGGCGATGATATAGTCCTCACTTAAGTCTTTTTGTAATTGCTGGACGTCGTCTATGGGCAGTGCAAGTCCAAGTAGTTTAGTGGCCAGCTTTATAGCGCTGTCGGCGACGGCGTCTGTGGTTTTACTGGCAAGTGCCACTTCATAGCGCTTATAGAACTTCTTCACATCGGCTTCAGACAGCTGATTGACTTGTTCATGCGTCAGTTCTTTGCCGATCATTTCTTTACATTTGCCGCTGCTGACTAAAACATTAAGCTGTTCTTTCAGTTGATCATCACCCAGCTGTGTGGGCGGCTCATCTAATAGCTCTTCGATGTTCATGTATATTAGAAAAATCATAGATTTTTCACGCTGTAAGGATATCTTAGGGAAAAAATCATTTTAGAATACTGATTGACTTTTAAATGCCGCATATGTTCTTGTAGCTGCTCTTTGGTTATTTCGCCGCCATAGTCGCTAAGGATGGTTTCTAGGTCGCTTTTGCTGGGCGTGTAAAAGACTACTAAAGAGCCGATATTTTCTCTAAAGGGCTTACTGACGCTGGTCAGCTGCTGCGAGAGTAACCATACGGAAATATTATCATGGCGCCCGGAAAAGGCCAGTTTTACTAGCTCTGAAGTACGTTTTTTTACATCATCGCCGCAGGCAATATCATCCAGAATAAGTAACGTTTGCGTCTCGGTGATGTGCCCCCACTGCCGATGCCAAAATTTTAAATGCGTTGAGAGTTCATTGGGGTCTAAGATGTCTACAAAAAAATCATCATCTTCTTTGCCCACGTTTTCCCAGGTCTTATTGTTAACGTAGGTGGGGCAAAGTAAAACAATGTAATCGAACTTGTATCTAAAAGGGCCTAATAACTGCTCGACCACGAATTTAGTCTTGCCGCAGCCGGTCGGGCCTACGATGAGGGCGTTACAAGGAATATGTTCTGGGTTCATTATATCTTAAAAATCTATGGCTTTTTAATATAGATATGAGCGTAGAAAGTATACAAAAGGCCGTCGAATTTATGCGCGAAAAAAAGAGTCTGGAAGAAGAAGTAATGGCGCTGAGGGCCGAGGTAGAGCGGCTCAAAGAAGAGTTGGCGGCCAATAAAACGGCCGAACGGTTCTCGGCCTTAGTGACCTTAGCTATGTGGGGTAAAGAAGCCGTCGTCGACTTTATGAGGCTTCCGATGTAGTATATATGAATCCTTACAGCCCGGGAGCAGATTGTGTTTATGCGGCTTTAGATACCGAAGCAGATTATAATCTGGGGTCTTGGCAAAATGTGGCCGGATTGAGCGTGGATGTGAATTATCCCGGCCGAAAATTGATTCTTTGTAGTATTTGTATTAGTACCGAGAGCCATGTGAATGCGGGATTTCAATTTGTGGATCACGACGGGAAACCCTTTCTACCTATGCGCGCTAAGACGAATAAACGAGAGCCGGCCCATTTTTCATTTGAACCGCCGATCAACTCTACAGAGAATTTAAGCGTCGTCACGTTTCATATGGTGGCCGAAGTGAAGAAAAAAGTCCAGCTTCAAGTGCGGGCCGATGACTCGGGCAAACTTCGCGTCAATGGAATTGCCGACAAGAGAGATAGGCCTTATAATCACATGACCATTAGCACTCTGACGGTTCTTTCACTATAAAAAATCTGTGATTTTTAAAATATAATGGAAAATCCCTATTCCACAACTCAAGAGGTGAGTTATTACTTAGCTGAAAAAGAATATTTTGAAAAAGATGAGTGGATGGATATTGATGGGTTTTTTGTAGATGTTGAAGGCTATTATATCATTCTTTGCTCGGTTAGTATTAACACCGGCAATGGCGCCAATGTGGGCTTTAGTCTTGTCGACAGTGGGAATCAGCCCATAATACCCTTCAGAACCACCACAAACAAAAGGTTGCCAGTTCATTTTTCTTATGAGCCATGTACTGTGAGCGGGGAAGATTTGACACCTGTGACTTTTCACTTAGTGGCCCATTGCAAAGGGCTGGTAAAGCTTCGCCTTATGTCAAGCGATGGCGGCACTCGACTCAATGGTACGTTTCATGGCGGAAAACCTGCGGCGGACAAGATCTACAGCCACAAACCCATCAGCGTTATGAGCGCCATCCCACTTTGTGGAGCAATAAAACAAAAAAATAATACTATGGCGCCACAGCCCATCGGCAGGGCCGCCTTACCACGGGTCGAAGAAGAGGATAAAAAACCCGCACCCAAACACCCCGGCAAAAAGCCCAAAGGACGCACATCAAGGCTTTAGATATATGGACTGCTTAACGTCGTCGCCGTCGAGTGATTGTGTCATCGCCCCAGAAGAAGAGAAGAAAATGCGCTGTTTGCACTGTAATGAAATCTACAGAGAAGCAGAGTTTGTGGGCCACCGCTGTACGGCCGATCTAAAGGCCCGCCGCACTAAAGATGATGGCATCTATCAGGGCGCCGATTAGAATACGAAAAAAAATGATGCCGCTGCCGATAACAATGGTATAATTGTAAAACTGGGGGGCAAGTTAAAAACAACAAAGGTAGGGTATGTGGTATAATTCCTTTTATGCCTTAGGAAAAAAATATGACGGCGCATTGTTGTTATTATAGGGTCACTGTGGTATAAATGCAAACTGGGGGGCAAGTTAAAAACAACAAAGGTAGGGTATGTGGTATAATAATCTTCTAAGGCGGATATAATATTACTCTTCTAAAGATAAAATACTTATTCCTTAAGAAAGATATTACACTTCTAAGGCGCTATAGAAGTGTAATTATACCACATACCCTACCTTTGTTGTTTTTAACCCGCACCCCAGTTTTACAATTATACCATTGTTTTTTTATCTCTAGTTTTGACCGCGGATAAAAAAAAGTAATACCACATACCCTACCTTTGTTGTTTTTAACCCGCACCCCAGTTTTACAATTATACCATTGTTTTTAATATCGCCCTTTGAGCCATTGTCCCAATTCTTTTATCCGCTCTTTATTGGCCGCCTCAAACTCCTCTTCGCACTTTTGCTCCAGCGCGTCATAATAGTTTTCTACCTCCGTATTATAATCGGGCACGCCGCCGCAGACATTATGCGCCATGTGATATTGTAGACGCTGTTTAGAAGAAAACCGCTTTTTACAGGCCGCGCATGTATTATCTAAGTAGAGCATTTCTTCTTCGGCGGCTTCTTTCCGCGGCATTTTATCTTTGAGCGGATATAAACACCGCCAAATGTGCTTTTCCGAATCTCTACTTTCTTTGCAGCCGGCTTGATGTATAGAAGCCCAATGCGGCCTGTTTTCCCACGGCACGCCTTCAATGTCGTCAAAATAAGCACCGCTGCCAAAACGTTGGTCTATGTGTCTTTTTTCCTTATTCAGACGCTCTATGTGCCCGCAATTACAGCGCGCCATCAAATCTCCACAGTCGTAGCACTCTAAATCTCCAAAGTTATATTCTGCGGTGGGTCTGTCCTCTGGCGGCGGAGGCCTTCTAAGGCAGATTTTACTTTTCAAATGCGTTTGTAGCCGCTGCAGACGGCAAAACTTCTTTCCGCACAAAGGGCATTCAGTATGACAGGTCTTAGAAAGTTCATGTTGCCGTAAACGGCGTTCAGAAGTAAAGCTTCTAGAGCAATGTTGACAATTCATTTTATATTAATGAAAATCATACCCTCAAATAACAATACTTGACATCATCTTTTTTTCGTGCGCAAAAAAAAACCCACCTCCGGTTTTAGCATCGTGGCTATAGAAGTCAATAATAACCCCAGTTCTATTTTTTTTTCATTGGGCCGTGGCATCTTTTTTTTCCGTATTCTAAAGTCCATGAGTCATCGCTGTCAGTGTCACTTAGGGTCCAGTCGCTGCTATCGCTGCTGATGTCGCTGTAACTCCAATCGCTACGGGATTCGTCGGCGCTTAGGCAGTCGCTGTCGTAGGAACTCATTATATTTAAGAGAACATATCTTTCTTTTCTATTTTGACCGCATTAAAGCTCCAATAGCTATTATTGCCACAACGGCTTTTCTTAAGCCCATTACTCCGTATATGAGTATATTCTTTGCCCTCTAAAGTCTCTTTTACCCGGTTCGGCGCCCACATAGTATAAAAATTATTATCGCCATCTTCAAGGGTCAGCTTCATACTCTCGGCCGCGTGTATCTCATAGACATCATAGCCCACAATCTTATAAATGCGCCCGACTTCTAAATCGCGCCACTTTGTCATGGTTTCGGCCTCTTTGATGGCTTTGTTAAATTCTTC